>JAXGGA010009172.1:0-52764 GCA_038373865.1 Uloborus plumipes | reverse complement strand
GTTCTTTCCAACAAAAAAAAGTTTGTTCAAATCGGACTGTTCATTAAAAAGTTAGTATCGCGGGACCGGTTTTTTGAACGGCTCAAAATTGAACCAAAAATTGTTCAAATCAAAAAATCAAATATGGGAATGAGCTGTACTCGCCGAGATCTTTCCATCAAAAAAAAGTTTGTCCAAATCGGAATGTTCATTCAAAAGTTATTAGGGGGGGACAGACAGACCGACCGACCGACCGACCGACGCACAAATTCCCCATCTCAATACCCTACTTTCAAATTTTTAATTTTTCGATATTCATTTTACCTTTTTATTTTTTGGACTTGGCGATATTTTTTTTAACTTGGCGATATTTTTTGGACTTGGCGATATTTTTTAAATGCATTAAGCTACTTTTAATACTTTTTTCGTCTTTCTTTTATTTTTAACGGGAAAGTAGGCTAAAAAGCATTCACTTCCAATTGATTTCTAAACAGGAAGTTGATTTAACTCGCCAGACTTTAGAGAATCGATTTAAATTAGTTGAAACTCTTCCTGGAACAAGAATGTTCCACAATTTTCGACCAATAGATGATTTAGGAAACATTGAAGCCAGAAGAATAAGTACTGATGAAAAACCAGCTCTCACTTTCAATTTGTACAACAAACAGCAAATTTCAATCGTGAAAATAGAACAGTTATTTTCTGGATGTTTCATTGCAAGTATGTATGACAATTTGTGGTATTTTGGCATGGTGAATGAGGTAAATGAAGAAGAAAAAGATGTCACTGTAAGTTTTATGCATCCTCATGGACCTTCACCATCTTTTTTCTGGCCCGAGAGGGAGGATATTTGTGCAATCCCTATCCCTCATGTCCTAGCAGTTGTGGAGCCCCCTAAAACAACAACTGGAAGAACTTACCACTTTTCTCGAGACTGCATGAAAAATATAAATTCAGTTTTTCAAAATACTTTTTCTCCTGTCCACAACTAAAAGTGTTTCTAACATTATGTACATTCCTTTTGGTAAGTTTTTAATGTTTACTATTTTCATTAAAGAGCGTTATCAATGGATGTTCATAATTGCATCTAATTTTGTAATTTAAAATTTTTGTTGTAATTTTTACTATTTATATCATGTGTATTCAAGATAAGGGCGTGTTCTGGACTATACTGCATAATATTAGTCAGATTTATACCCTTCAAGAGCAAGGCTGGTGCTAAAGGTTTTTTTTTTCTTCATATTAATTGCAATCTTAAAAAAAATGTTTTATGCCTTAAATTTAAATGTAGGAGTGTAAAAACCACCAAAGTTATTTTTTTGTGTGATAAAATGCATCTTTTAGATCAGAAATATAAAAAAAATTTTGGGATTATTTACTACCCTCTTGGAGATATCTCATTTTAAGTAAAGCTCTATACTTAGTTAAAAAAAAAACACTAAATTGTACTTCAGGAACTTTTCATATTTTTTTATAGATACCTACTTAGAAAATTATATTTTTTCTATAACTCTTGCATAATCAGGTACATTGAAAAAAAAAAATCATCAATATTGGTTGGTAAATATGGAAGTTATGATTTATTTTCTGCATAAACGCGAATTGGTTTTCCTGTGCGCCATCGGCAAAAATCGTGAAATTTCAAAAACTTTGATCCTCCATAAAATTTAAACCATTTGAGATAGAGCAAAAAAATTTTGCATTCTTTCTCAACTCTGTAAAAGGAACAATTATGCCCAGTTTCAGCAAAATCTGAGACTATGGGTGTCATGACTGGGTTGAAGTGATATGGATTGACCCTAAAATGAATATCGAAAAAATAAAAATTTGAAAGTGGGTATTGAGATGGGGAATTTGTGTGTCGGTCGGTCTGTCCCCCCCCCTAATAACTTTTGAATGAACATTCCGATTTGGACAAACTTTTTTTGTTGGAAAGATCTCGACGAGTACAGCTCATTCCCATATTTGATTTTTCGATTTGAACAATTTTTGGTTCAACTTTGAACCGTTCAAACAACCTGTCCTGCGATGCTAACTTTTGAGTGAACAGTCCGATTTGAACAAACTGTTTTTTGTTCGAAAGATCTTATCAAGGATACTTCATTCCCGTATTTACATTTCCGATTTGAACAGTTTTTCGTTCAACATTGAACCGTTCAAGCATCCTTTCCACACCTAATAACCTCTGAGTGAACCATCCGAATGGAAAAAACTTTTTTTTGTTGGAAAGATCTCGGCGAGTACAGCTGATTCCCATATTTGATTTTCGATTTGAACATTTTTTCGTTCAACATTGTACCGTTTAAGCAACCTTTCCCCACCTAATAACTTTTGAGTGAACCGTCCGAATGGAATAAACTTTTTTTTGCTTGAAAGATCTCTGAGAGGCTCATTCCCATATTTCGCTTTCCGATTTGAACCATTTTTCGTTCAATATTGAGCGTTCAGAAAAAAAATTTAACATTAGCGCCTACGGGGAATTTAAGTTGAATGTTGATTCTGAACTTAAAGTCAGATTTAATACAAACTAACTTTGTAAGAAAATGGTTTTGATAAATAATGTTTGTAAAGTACTTTTCTGAATAATCTTCTGTAAGGACTTCCGACTCCGACTCCGCAAACATGGCGGAAATGCAGGCTCAGAAAAAAATGACTGACTGTGCAGACGATTTTTTGTTTATTTATCCATTTGTTTTATTTTACTTATTATTGTTATTTTTTTTTTCCTTTTCTTTTTTGGCAGACGATTTTTTTTTTTGAAACAAAATTGTTTTATTCACGAAGGCATTTTATTCTTATTTATATTTAACAACTGGCAACGGATTAAAAGTGAAATTCCAGACATTTTATTAACGGACGAGTTTTTTTTTTTTTCTTCTTTGATAAAATGTGTTTTGATGCTCTTTGTACTTTTATTTTTTTTTCATTTATTTTTTTGAAAACGATTGAGGATTTTTTCTACGGAAGAACTGTAACAGTTACATTCTTTAAAAGGTGCGACAAAACTTTATTTATTCGTTCATTTACTTTTTAAGTGTCTATTTCATCTGATGAGAGGGGTATATTTTGCTTTTAGAAATCAGCTTTTAAATGCTAGAAAGGTATGTTTGACATAATTTTCAGCTTCAGATATTCAAGAGAATATTGATCAAATACACTAGGTGGCCAAAAGTATCCGGACACTTTCAAAAATTCACATTTTAACATATAGCTCGAGAAATAAGTAATCAATTGTTCTTTAATTTTAGTCATACAAAATATAGACTTCACCGAACATTTCCAAGTTGAAATTAAATTACCCATGCATTTGGGGGACGACAAGAAGGGGGTTGAAAGAAAAACCGCTTTTTGACCATAACTCTTCGAAAATAGCTCGAAATAAGCTATCAATTTCAGTAATTAATTAGCATACTATGTATAATTACTGTACAAATTTTTATGAACGTACCACTCTTACTTCTGAAGAAATGAAACATTTTTGAAAAAACGGCAATTTTATTTGAAGGGTTTTTGCTCATAACACGCAGAGTTTTTGATCAAACCTTATCACAACTTCAGGAAAGATGACAAAATACAAGAGAAAGAACATACTAAAACGGTAAATAAAAATATTAAAAATTCGATGAGATATGAACGTTAAAAGGAAATAATTTTTCACGGCGCATGCGCGAACGACAGAAATTTATAACTACAAAAATATTGTAGCCTGATTCATACTGCATCTTATAAAAAAAGTTCCAGTTGAATATCATGAAAAATGAAAAAGATATCAGCGATCTAGTGAGCTGTATTTAATTCATTCGCAGACAATACATAAATAGTGAGGGGTTGTCCACAAATAGTGTGGTGACAATCGATCATTTTTTTTCAATGTTAAATTGTATACAGTTTGAAAATTTATATTCGGCATTGTCGTCATATTTCGTCTGTTCGGCCAAAAAGACCTTATACGTAGGTTTCCAAAAGTATCCGGACACCCTCTGAAACGTTGGTTTTGAACGACGACGCAATAACCTTTAATTTAAAAAGAGCTCTTTGTGGACAGACCCTCACTATTTATGTATTGTCTGCGAATGAATGAAATACAGCTCACTAGATCGCTGATATCTTTTTCATTTTTCATGATATTCAACTGAAACTTTTTTTATAAGATGCAGTATAGATCAGGCTACAATATTTTTGTAGTTATAAATTTCTGTCGTTCGCGCATGCGCCGTGAAAAATTATTTCCTTTTAACGTTCATATCTCATCGAATTTTTAATATTTTTATTTACCGTTTTAGTATGTTCTTTCTCTTGTATTTTGTCATCTTTCCTGAAGTTGTGATAAGGTTTGATCAAAAACTCTGCATGTTATGAGCAAAAACCCTTCAAATAAAATTGCCGTTTTTTCAAAAATGTTTCATATCTTCAGAAGTAAGAGTGGTACGTTCATAAAAATTTGTACAGTAATTATACATAGTATGCTAATTAATTACTGAAATTGATAGTTTATTCCGAGCTATTTTCGAAGAGTTATGGTCAAAAAGTGGTTTTTCTTTCAACCCCCTTCTTGTCGTCCCCCAAATGCAAGGGTAATTTAATTTCAACTTGGAAATGTTCGGTGAAGCCTATATTTTGTATGACTAAAGTTAAAGAACAATTGATCACTTATTTCTCGAGCTATATGTAAAAATGTGAGTTTTTGAAAGTGTCCGGATACTTTTGGCCACCTAGTGTACTAGAATGCTGATGTCGATGTACAGGAAAGTAGGCTCGTTTAGTTCTTGACAGAACTTCTTGTTAATTACTTACATTTAAATTCAGGAAGTATAATTTTTGTACATACCTTTGAAAGTTTAGCAGTTATTCAAAGGGTGAGCAAGATTGCCAATAAAGCCACTCTTTTAAAGATGATATTTCAAAATGCTTTTTTCCCTTCTATAGAAATATACTCTGCCATATAAGTTGAAGTAATCTTTTTTTTATAGCTTATTGATAAATGTGGAACTAACTAAATTGGATGTGATAACCAGGCCATCATTGAAGGGTTAATTGCCAGGGTTGGCAAAAACCCAACCCACCCGGGTTTTTGTGGGTTTTTCTGGGTATTTGTGGGTTTTTCTGGGTATTTGCGGGTTTTTGTATGTTAAATTTTATCTCTTATGCGGGTATTGATATATAATGTATGCATTCATTCATATAAAAATATATTCATTAAGTTAAAGTTCTGAATCGCATTTAATCAATTTTAATGGATTAATAATTAATATTATTAACAATATCAATAAATAATATCATCAACCGAATTGTAATATTTAATGTGTATATTTAAGAAGCTTTGGACAATGGTTTCAGCTATAAACTTTTATCACTTGTTTTTTGCAAAATAGAAGAACTGTTGCAAATGGGCTTTCCTACAAATACAGGAATATTTAGGGTGTGAAAGTTTCAAAAACTTAATGAGAAAAGATGATTATTTCTATTAATAAACAAGTGCAAATAGTTTTAATTTTTTAATAGTATCAATTTAAGTAGCTTGCGTCACGTCTAGTCATGTCATTTGCATGTTTCTTATAAGGCATATCTCAATGATAGGTGTGTGCCTGAGATAAGAGAAGTGTCTAACTCCCCCCCTCCTATTTTCAAAACCAAAACTGATTAATTTCAGATGGGGGAGGGGGGGACTCTTGATCGATTTTTTTTTTTTTTGAAATAATCTTTAGAAAAAACTAGGTTAACATTAGAGCTTTGCAAGAATTATAAATTTATTAATAAATGCTTGTCATAATATTTTAGTAGTAATAAATTGCATGGGGACGCATTTTCTTTGTTTTTTTTTTAATCAAAGTCAGTGGTATGGTACATCTATAACATAGCACTTAAAAATCATCTAAATGCAATAGGGTTAGAAGAAATGAAGAGCAAAACTTAATTTTTCTTGCTCCAGAATAAAAGCAAAATTTGCAGCAGCAACTATTCCATACAAAAATTTCAATTTCAAGACCTACAAATCAAAATTAATTTATTCAATTTTGTGTTGAATCAAAATTATCATAAAACATTAACTAGGCATTTTTTTCCTTCTACAAGAAGTTTATCAATGGTTCATTTCCAATTTATTTTTAAAATTTGAAATTTGGTGTGAAAAAATAAATAAATAATAATAAGTATTTTGCAACAAAAAGTAGTATCATAGCTAGAAAAATTTTCTGGACGATGACTTGAAAATTGAAGAAATAATTATTTTATAAAATAAATAATTACTCTAAGAAAAATTATCTCAAATGAACCTGATTTCTTACTTATTTTTTATGTATAATTTAGATGAGATATTATTATTGACTATATTTGTTGATCACTTAGAAATTAACAAAAACCCACTTTTGACAAAAACCCGGGTGGGTTTTTGTTGGTGGACCCGCCCAGAAAAACCCGGGCGGGTTTTTCTGGGCTGGGCCCACCTTTGCCAACCCTGTTAATTGCCCTCCCCTTTCCCTCCAATTTCAGAAAATTAAGGTATTCATAGATTAGCGGGTGTGTGTGGTTTTTTTTTTTTTTTTTTTTTTTTGTATTGTTTAGAATAATTGTCATTGAATATATATCCTTTGCCCCCCTCCCCTTGAAAAATTTGAAATTACAGACCTGGTAATGACACCTAATGCAATTAAATTGTCTGAATTGGGTTTGAGCAACACAGAAATAAAGTTAGTGTTTGTGGAGTTCAGGCCTTGGAATTAATAAGAGTTGAAGGCAGTTTTTCATTGATTGATTTTGCAGCATCATCAATGGCATATTTTACACACACAATTACTAGCTGTTCTTGCTATTCTTGGCTTACAAAATTTTTAACTGTTGAGAATTATAATTGAATACAATTTGTTTTGTTGACATTAAATTAAAAATGATCTCATTCTTTCCAGAAAACCTCTAGCGGAACAAGCAAAGCACAGAAAAAATGATTTATTCTGCTAATGCAAAAAATGTGCCCGCTGAATTCTTGTGGTCAAGATATCTTTTTAAAGAAATATCGAACATAAGCTGTGATGACTGAAATTATCATCTTTTTATAAAACTAGATATTTTTAACTTAAGTCTGTGGAAGTTAATATAAAACTTATATTTAACACATTTTTGCAAATTAATTTTCTTTAAATTACTATATTATGTACTTATATTTTGTGAATGGTCTAATCTTTCTTGGCTTGGAGAAACACTTCACTATTGCCCACTTCCAAATTTAGTAACCCTTCTGAGTAATTAAAAAAATACGATTTGCCAGACACTTTTCATGTTATTTTTGGTATTAACTATTCATAAGTAAAAAGTGAAAGGGCAAGTGGAAGAAAGAGTTATGTGACCCTTGTTAAAATTTGGAGATGATCATGTAGGATGTTGTAATTTTATGCACCATTTACATGATCATCTCTAACGTTCAACTAATCTCACATAACCTCTTTTTCCACTTGTCCCTTCAGCTCAAAGTATTCAGAATTGTATTTTAAAAAATAAATAAAAAATCAGCAAATAAAGAATGCTTTTTTTTTTTAAGCTAGTACTGCAGTTTTATCTTGAAGCTTGCAGAAAAAAAAAAAAAAAAGAAAAAACAGAGGAAACAAAAACTTTTAAAATTATCATTAGTACAATCGAAGCAAAAACTGCCCTTGATCCTGCAATATTTCACATTTTGAATTTATATTTTAATCTCTGAGCATTTGTATAAGAGTTTGCATTAGTAACAAGAAATGTAACCCTACTTCAAGATATCTGAATACATACACACTATGAAATCTGAAGTTTTCCAGTTTTTGGCATTGCAACTTTTAGATTAGCATTTTGCTTGTCACAAAACTAATTTAACCTTGCCTTGGGAATTTTTCAAAAGAATATCACTACACAAAACATTTTACTCTTAACTTTACATCAGGGTCTTTGCAAATTGTTTCATGTAGTTACATCGAACCTGCCCGTTATTTTATGCCTTCTCATCAATTTTTCTTTTTCTTGGCTGCAACTTCATTTTGTTAACACACATCCTGTGTGAAAAATCAATATTGGAACCACAAAAAAAAAGAACTTTAGTTATTGTGTAAAACGGGTAATTGCGAGTCTATGAAGTTTTGAAGAGAATGCAAGAGGAGCGTAGAGAGGGATGTGGGGAGTTATTTCTGAAATTTAGACCTTAAATACTTAAATATACATAATTCATACATTAATGCATTAAATACTTTTGACAAGCATACAAGACTTTCTTACATTCTAATACAATTGAAACTTTGATAAGTTGAAGCGGCATGAATGTGAAAAGAGTTTGAGTTATCAAAAATCTGGCTCTTTGAAAACAAAAAAAAAATATATATATAGAATAAAATACTACCGCTGAAAAGCATTAAAGTTACAATATGAGCAAAAAAGGTGTAGAATAATGTGTCAAAGCTATTAAATATACATTTGAGATAACGTGTTATTTAATTATATAAATTCAAAAGTTGGAAAAAATAACATTTTTATGCTGAGACATTAAATTTTAACTTACAAAAAAAAAAAAAAAGAAAAACTTACAACGCAAATTTCTATTTTCAATAACGGGTAGGGCGGAAAGGGTGCCATTGGGGCATAGAAATTCTATAACAAAATTTGTTGTCTGTGGTACAGTTCCTTCCTTTTCCACAAATGCCTAGAAAATTTGGCAATTTCCTGTTTTTTTTCTAATTTTAAATTAAATTTTGACAAAACCTTAAAATGCTGTTTTTGCTGTACTTATCACATAAAATGCATTTTAAGATGTTAGGAGCTAAAAATTTTTTAAAAATAATGTCCTAAAAATCTCAAAAAAATGCATTTTTTCCAAACTTCATCGCAATTGCAGCAGATCAAGAAATTGACCAAAAAATTTCAAATTTTTTATGAGCACTTCGCTCCCCCCCCCCCCAAAAAAAAGGCACCTTTTCCACACTCCCCATCATTGAAGTTTAAAAAAAAAGTCTTTTTCGGCCCAACCTATAATACAAGTCTCTTTCTAGTCATGGCTGAGTTGCATTCAAGTATGTTTTCAAGACGGAAATCATTTTTTAAAACACCGACTAGAGAATAAAAACAAAAGAATGCTATGAAATGAAAGCAGTATTTATTTCAAATAGATCATATATTGCTGACTAAAGAAAGATTATCTACATAAATACGCACCAACAGACTTCTGGCGACTAGTGGAAATAACTGCATCCCCTTTTTCTTGCAACGAAACCATGTTCCCTTGACATAGTTTCAGAAAATAAAAACAAAACTTTTTTTTTTGTATCTTCTCTTCAGGCACAAGTCTTAGGCATTAAAATTTTGAACTGTGAAAGTTTTTTTTTGTTTCCAAAATACCTTCCTAAAACTCGAGAGACTGGCCGAGTTCGCGTTTTCCGACGAATCGGCGTGTGAGAGTGTTGTGAATGCTAGCAAGCTCGATCCACGTAGGCACCATGAGATAGTCTTAGTCTTTTGACTGGCAGGATTTTCCCGGGCGGACCGGATGCCAGTCTGGGTTGGAGGTTGCTACAATGTCCTATAGCTGTGTTAGCATGGTAGCGGGTGTCCTCGGCTAAACTGCCAGCGCCTTGGGTAACGTGCTGCCACAGAAGCCCTCAAAGTGGAATCTGGGAGTAAAGTAAATCAAGTCAAAATACAGACCTTGCACAAAACTACAGTAACATTAAAAATACACTGGAAACAAATTTTGCATCTAAACCAATGGTTCTCAACCACTTCGGAGCCCATCTCCCTCCTCTAGAGGCTGACTGACGCTTATCCCCCCCCCCCTGCTCCTTTTTCCTTAAAAAACCGCAAGTTGGCAAAAGCAAACATAGATATTATTGAAAAAATAAATACATAATTCAAATTTGAAGTGAAGTGTATACTTCAGTTCCAGTTGAAGGTACACATACCTTCTAAGTTTTTATTTATATTTGGTTTAAAGCAAATTATAATGAAAAAAAAAACTATGCATTATAAAATCTAAGATTGTAGCATTTATTTTTCATCAATCACAATTTTTTTTCTAGGTATTCAGACCTAACAAAGGTCTAAAAACTTGAAATTCAAATGGTTGAAAAAATCAGGACTGAAGAGGATATAGTAAAGCAACTTAATCCAATTGCTTTTAAAGTACAATAAATAAATAAAAATACTTTATAAAAAAATTTTCTCCTTTTTTTTTACAAAACAAACTGATAGGTGTTTGAAGGGAAACACTTGTCTAAGATTATTCATTGACTTACTTTTCAAAAACAGAAGTATATCTGCTTGAAATTATTTACTTCTTTAAATATGAATCTGAGGGAATTAAAAACACTGACACTTAAAATTAACTGGTATTTTGTGGTCACAAAGCTTTTTTCTTCTTTGTTTTTTTTTTTTTTTTTTGGGGGGGGGGGTCTTAGCTCTTGCATATAATCGCTGCTGAGAAATTTTGCTACTGGCAAAAGCAAATTTCAAGTGTGAAAATTGAAAATCCATTTTCAAAGTGTTACTCTAATTAATTACAAACATTTTATTTGCTAACAAATAGGAGATAGCAACAGATAAAAATTTTGAATTTTCCGATTTGTTGGGATTGCTTTACTATGAGAGTTTTTCTGAAATTCTGATTACTGAAAAAATGCCTTTTTAGTTGTTTTGATAAAAATTCTGGTAATATTTTTCCCCTCTGAGTTTGGGAGAAAAAAATCAAAAGCCAGAATTCTCCTAAACAAATTGGGATAGTTAGCAGCTATGCACATAGCAGTACATCAAACAAGTTAAAATGACATGCTGAAAGAAAATTGCATCGAGAAACGAACCCAAAATTTTCTGTTCCTGGCGTGGATTCAATGTTAAACTCTGCTACTGGAACACCCCTGTCTGCAACGGCTGGAGCAAACATTGCGGCTGGATACACAACAGATGACGTACCGATCTGAAAATTAAAAAATGCTCATACATAACATGGAAAAGCACTCCTGGATGCAATAAACCAACAGGTGGTATAATGAAGTACAATGAATATAAATGAAAAAATTAATGGAAATATAACATGAATAGGGTGGGCTGAAAAATACTTTTTTTATTTCGATGATGGGTATTGTGGAAAAGGCGCCATTGGGAGAGCAAGGTGCACATAAAAAATTTGAAATTTTTAGTCAATTTCTTGATATGCCACAATTGCGTTACGAGTTTGGAAAAAATGCAGTTTTTTGAGATTTTTAGGAAATTATTTTTAAAAAAATTGTAGTACCTCACATCTTAAAATGCATTATATGTGAAAAACAATATAGCTATTTCAGATAAGTATGGGGAAAAAAAACATTTTAACGTTTTGACAAAATTTAATTTAAAACAGAAAAAAAACAGGAAATTGCCAAATCTTCTAGGCATTTGTGGAATAGGAAGGAATTATACCACAGACCTCAATTTTTTAATGGAATTTCTATGTCCTCAATGGTACCTTTTCCGCCCTATCTGTTACAGAAAATAGAAAAAAAATTAAATAATTTGATAAAAATCTTGAAAAAACTGCATTTTTTCTAATTTTAAGGCAATTGTGACAGATCAAGAAATTGACCAAAAAAAAAAAAAATATGTGCACTTTGCTCCCCCATTGGCACCTTTTCTGCAATACCCATCATCGAAATAAAAAAAAGGCTTTTTCGGCCTACCTTAATAAACAAGTCAATTAATTCTGTTATTTGAAAAATTGCCTTTGATGTGAACAGGGGACAGACAAAATATTTTTCTGGGGGGGGGGGGGTCTAATTATAAAATAATCGAATATATTGTTCCCGCAAAGCAACAGTAAGACATCTAAACCCATAAAGAACAGTAAGAAATGTGTATGTATATTTTATCATGGTTGTAAAACTAAGCCAATCTCAATTAACGGCAAACCTAAGAGAAAAAGAAATAGAAAATAAATGAGTAAACTAGGAATTATTTAAAAAATGTAATGGGTTATGCAAAACTATGCACAAATAATTTTATACACACAAAAAAAAGTAAAATCCACAATATTTTCAAGTATTTATTTTATTTATTTCCTTGAGGACTTCAGGCTAATTGAAATTAATTACGACAGGACAGACATTTGAATAAAACGTTAAAACTTTTAACTCTTGTTTTTAGATGAAACATTTAACAACATTTGCGACAAAAAGTAAATTGTTTTTTTCCAAGTAATTTTCTAGATTATTTCAAATTAAAATATTTTCAGAACATTAGACCTTTCCATTGCTTCATAAACACTCTTACAGCTCTGCTTCTCTCTTAGAGATAAGCATTTGAAGTTAAGATGTGGGAGGAAAGCCAGAAGTTAAGAAGGAAGGAGAAGAAAGAAAAAAATAAAAAGTGAACCTATTCAAGGCATTTAGAAATGCAATATATATTTACTGCTTCTATCGATAGTAATTAATAGTGGATATTTAATTCAATTTAACGATTTTTCAAATTATAATGCAAGTATACCTATCAACAGCAATTGCAAATTCAACATTGATTTACATGGATGTGACACATTAAATTTTATAGCAATAATCGCCTATTTTCCAACAGAAAATTTTACCAAAATGTTACATAAGTGATTAATTAGGTTTGCAAAACGGTTTCAGTTTTCAATTCAACAATAAGGCTAAGACATAGTTCCTGTTGAAATTTTACAATCAATGAAAGAATTTCCCCATCAGATATAAGAAATTTAGTTGTATGCATGCATTATGTCGTGCACATTATGCATAGTGACTAGAGTAGATAACTTACAACTAAACATAAATCACACTGGTCCAATTCATGCTGTGCGGCCATCAAAATGTCCGGATCTAAAGATTCGCCGAACCAGACGACGTGAGGCCGCAACAAACCGGCACATTTTGTACATCTGGAGGGAAAATAAAAGATTTCAATTGAAGAAAACATTCAACATGTATTTTATATTTATATATGTATACATATACACAGACTACAATCAAAACTTTTTAAATACAATATTAAGATCTTGGTGATCAAAGGTAAGGTGTGGTAGGGGCTGTCTATAAATGAGATCACATTTTTTTTTTTTACAACATTTTTGAGCCTCTTACCCTGATTTGACACACTAAGTGCCACATTTCACTTCCCTTTTCATGTCAGGCTACTTTTTATGAAAATACTCTTATAAAAAAAAGGGTGAAGTCATACTTCTTTTACTCCCTTCTCAAAAGTAGGACATAATATGTGAACAGTCCCTAAAGAAAAATGCACTGAAGAGAAACTCTATGAAATGCACATTTCTTGAATCTCAAGTGGAACAGGAAGTTCAAGTAATTACATAACAATTTCAATTTAAGAAAATGAATTCTCATTGTAATACTCACCGTGGTAGTTCTCCCTCTGGAATTCTGGCATCATGAGTATCGGGGTCAGGATCTCTGAAATTGATATTCATTACTAAGACATTTCTTTTTAAACAAGATTTGATTTCCAGCAATTTAACATAATCAACTTGATAGTTAAAAGTGACTTAAATCCTAAATGAAATCAAGCAGGATAGCCACTCAATTCCGGGAAAAATATTAAAGGCGGCCAAGAGCCAAGGTGGGCCCCTTGGTCAGTTTGGTCGTCTTGATCCCCCTCGTCCCATAAAACTTGTTAAATTTATGCTATTCTGCCGTGCTAAGCGCAAAAGTGGTATCTGCACTTGAGATCAAACTGAGATAAAACTCTTTAAAGTTTTGTACCACCATGTATTTGATTTCGATAAAACTTTTTCAGATTTTTTTTTTTTTAATATTTCCAGTTCTCAAAGGACCATATAATTTTGCATTTTAAAATAGGTCGCGAAGAGCCACCTGGGAGCGATATCTCAATTTTGTAAAACAGTGCAGATACGACTTAAGTGCTTAACACGGTAGTATTCTGGTCCCCTAAAGAGCCGTTCCATAGTTTCCCACAAGGCTGACATTGGGTTCTTGTCGGCAATGAAAATATTCAGTGTTTCCCCTGTATAAATGTACACGCAGCATTACAAACAATGAACAAACATTGATGATTGCGTAGGAACTTTATTATCCTGATAATTTCATCACAGAAAAATAAATAAAATTAAGGGAAAGTAAAGAATTCATAAAAACTGAAATAATAGTATGGTGACTGTATTTATTTTTAATTTCAAAAATAAAAAAAGACCTCATCCACATAACATATGATATAAAAAATGTTTTTCTTACTCAAAGACTTTCAATGAGCTTGGTTTGTACTAAAAAGGATAAAATAAAATAAGCACATGATTTCTTGATCACAACACTCAAAAATTTCAGCTGATCTTAATATCTTTTAGGACAATTCTTAAGCGGTTTACTTGGAAATAGCAAGATTTAGGACCTTTTTTCTTCTTACAACAACATTTAAGCTTAACTTTAGAAACAACTACATTATTTCCTTTCAAGTAATCTTTTCTTCTTATACATACTTACACAGTTAAATATAAAATAATATAATCCATTATTTAACAGAGAAGATTTAAGTTCCAATGAAATAATTTCTGAGTAGATATGTACTGAAAGAGCATCTTGCAAGATAGCTTTAAAAATGAAAACTATTATCCCCCTTTCCTCAGTTTCAAGTCATGCAAGCTTGATTACGCATTAGTAATCGATTAATTCAAATACTGTCGTCCCCACCTAATCGGGTAACGGATAAACGAATACCCTGCTTATAAGAATAAAATATCCGGAAACCGAATATTACTTCATGCCATAGACGCAATGTTAAAGATCCCAGCTTAAACAAATACCCCGCTTAGTTGAATAATATTTCTTGGAACCGACATTTTTCGTTTAAGCAGGGCTGACAGTATATGTAAGCAATTCCTCAATATTGATTTTCATAAATTTTAACTACCAAGAATAGGAAGAAATATGCAAGAGACTGGGAGGGGGGGGGGGGGGGCAATATCATTTGAGATACATTTTTGGTAAATTCAAAAGTTGAAATTATTTATTCAGCACAAATTTATAAATTAATTCGAAAAACACACGCCTCAATATTCAAAAATATTGAATCCCCCCCTCCCCCCAAAAAAATCTGCTTTATGAAATAAGTAAATTTATGGATTCAAAAGCTGAATGAAACAAGCCAAAATTGTTACAAAGAAAGATCAGATGACATGATCTTCTCTTTTAAAAATGCATTGATAGAAAGGTTTCTGGAAAACTGCTAATGGGGTCCTGGCGGCGCTGTCTGTCTGCGCGTCACTTTAGCAAGCCCAGGACGGCGAGTTTGATTCCCGCCCTCGTTCTGGTTGTAATTTCCTTCTCAGTGAGCGTGAACTGTCCTGTACTATGTTTCTGTCTTGTACTATCTGTCATATTGGACGTGAGTTCATAAACGGGTCCTGTGTGACCAAGTACACGAGCTCAAAATATGTGTTGTAAATAAATAAATAAACGAATAAATAATAAAACTGCTTAGGTACAACTATAAATAAGGAGTTCATACCCTTTGCCGGCCAATGACGGGCAGATGGGTCTCGCCCTATTTTCTGAAATGTGTCCACAGCTCGTACACCTAGTACGGAACAACGTACCTAGAGGCAAGAAAACAAAACGAGTTAGTTTAGAAAGGAATTACCACACATACATATTGTAAAGTCTTTATAACATGAAAAATGTCACAACCACAAGATATCCAAGTTATGTTTTTGCTTTGTAGTTGAACTTATACTTCTAGAACAATACGATTTCAACATACAACAGAAGTGCTTTGGAGTGAGTGACGCCATAAGTTGTAGTCATTAATGGCCAAGGACAATGTTTTTTTTTTAATGTTTGGAGTAACACTGTTTAATTGCATCAGTACAATATGCACAAAATTGGATACGTTAGAATTTTAAATGTTCCACCCCCTTGGCATCCAAGGTACTTTTACACTGCACTTTTGCATTTCAGTTACTTTCATTAGAAATTCAAATTTTAATCACAAATAAAAACATCTAAATTCTTTGTACATATACATACACAAGTGTAGGTATTTAAAAAGTTCCTCTTACATTGAATCACTCTCATGTTGTCCTTTTATTCTGTTTTAACCTTTTAAAAAGATTTTGTTACAATTTAAGACTAAATTGTACGACCCAATTATTGTTGCCAAGAAATAATTACTTTCGTTTTTTTAATTTTCAGCAATTATTCTCTGTACCTATTACACTACACTCTGAAACACACAATAAGTACACTTTTCATCATTCTGATGCAATATTTTAATGCATTTTAATTATTTCAATAAAGCCTTTGCTCTTACTTACTTCAAGTCAATATTTTTTTCATCAATGCTAGATTTTTAATTCAAAATCCACAACACATTATTTTGCAGAAGTAAACAGACAAATTGTAAAAGAAGACTTCTGAAAATCTAATACATAAAATTTGTGGAATCTATTTAATAAGTGGAAAAATAACATGCATGGAGCTTTTAATTAGGCCTCTTAATCATTAATGCAGTGCATGCTTAGAACTTTTTTTTTTTTTTTTGTATAGGTTACAAAAATGACAATTTTTTTAATTTATCTTACTGACATTAAAATTGGCATTAACCTTATGTGGACTACTTAACTATAAAAAGAGTTTAAAAAGTGCAGATTATACACAAAAATTGTAAATATTTTGAGATATGTCCATTGTGAAAGAAATTTAATGAACAACAAACATTTGAAAGATATTATTCTTAAGTCAAATTTCTCTCTTTTAAAAATGTTTTACTGTTTTAATACAGAAGAAATTACAAGGTCAAAGATAAAACATAAACCTCAAGTTACCATGCAATTCAAGCAAGTTTTTAGTTCCTGCATCTCTATGCAGCTCGTCAATATTCTGGGTGATGACAACAAGTCTCCTCCCTTCAGAGGCCAAGTGGGCCTCCGCTTTTGCAAGAGCAAAATGCGCCTTAAAAAGAAATGAATGTCTCAATACATCGACACTAATTTTAAAATCTAAAAAAGCAAAAGAAAAAAAATCTTACTGGGTTTGGCTTTTTACTGAGAACCAAGTCTCTTCTGTAACTGTAAAACTCCCAAACAAGGGAAGGATTGGCTAAAAATGCTCCAGGTGTAGCAATATCCTGAATGTTAAAAAAAAGAAAGAAAATAAGAGACAATATAAAACTAACATTTTAAGAAAGTTCTTTACTTGAAATTTTATCAGAGAAATAGAATTAACCTTATATGAATAAATATCAACTGTTTCAAAATTATTTACATAAGACAAATAACTTTAGTTTCATTTTCAATATATTACGCTGAATTATACAGTGAATGATCCATAGCTTGTTTTGTTATTTTATTATTAAAACCTTTTTTGTTAAAGAAAACAAATAAATTATTTACTGACAAGTAAATACAGTTGACTCCATAAATCGGATTCCAAAAGAACCGGCTAAAAGCTACAAGTTATAGGGAGTTCTCACACCATAAGATGAGTTAAGAGGACCTAATAAAAACTTTGAGATAAAAGAATATTAGTGTTATTCGGCTTCTAGTTATCGAGATCACTGTACTAAAGAGATGAACACATGAAAATAAAAAGTGCCTTGAAATATAACTTTCATGTTTACTTTATAACTTAATTTGAATTTAAATTTTATTCATTTTTTGCAGCATTTTTAAAACTAGACATTACAAAGCTTTTTATTAAATATTTAAAAAATATTACAGTAGTAATTAAGAAAAATAATTATTGAAAAATACATGAGTTTTGTACACATATACTAGTCAGACCTAGATAATACAAAGCAACAAATGAACACCGTTCACAGAAAGTTTGCAGACAATTTTGGACTAAATTTCTGTATTATCACACTTTTCTGGGAAGAGATGGATTCCAATTTTGAGGAGTCCCTAATTAATAGTACTGAATAAGGATTAAATATAACTGAAAACACATGCTGGTTGTATAGTGGTACTGTACTTATTTATAATTAAAATCATTAATTTCTTGCTGTTGGCAGTAATATAAGACTTGAGAAGCACTGGAGTTTTTGCATAAAATTTTAAGAAAATATTAGTGTTCACAGATAGTATAAAATTTTATCTAGGCTTGATACTAAGTCATAAAAAAGCACTTTTTCTATGCTAAAAATTCTACTCCAGAGTACCCTCTTTATTGAGTCAAGATGCCTCTTTATTTGGAGGCACACTACTCCTTATTTAGTCTGGGGAAAACATTAATTAATTAAAAAGCGATAGCTTTGTGCATAAATTAGGTAAAATAAAATGAGAAACTAAGTTTAAAAGCACAAATAAGATTAAAAGTTTTAAAGGGAGCAAACTTGTTTTGGAGGCAACAGCCTCCTTCTTTAGTGCCCAGCACAATGAAACAAGGTCATAGGAGAGTTGTTTAATACGATACTCTCCCATGACATTAATTCATTCCATTTGCTTGCTGGGCACTGAAGAAAAAGGCTGTTGCCTCTGAAACATGTTTGCCTCGAGTATTGTATTCAACAACTCTCCCATGACCTTGTTTATTCCATTTGCTTGCAGGGCACTGAAGAAGGAGACTGTTGCCTCCGAAACATGTTTGCCTCTTTTAAAACTTTTAATTTTAATTGTGTTTTTAAACGTTGCTTCTCATTTTATAAGACCGAAACATAAATGAACTTAACAAGGCTCCCCTCACCTGAGCGTTATATTTCCTCCACAACCCCCCTGCCCCCCTGAAGGTGGGAATGCCGCTCTCCGCACTGATCCCTGCTCCAGTCAGGGCGACGACATGGCGGGCCTTTCCGAACACCTCTTTGAATGCTGCCATGTCCGAACTGGGCCTCTCTCGGACTTTGCCGGCGGCGGCGGAAGACGCCATTCTTCGGAAGAGGGTGGAACGGCGGCCGAACACACGAAATGCCATTGGCTCCGGGCTTCGCTCAGAACTCGCTTCTTATGAGCATCCTTCTGGAAGACAAGTGTGAAGAAATTAAGAACAAAGCATGTCATGCATCATAAATTCGTAAATAAAACTTTGGAAATTCTAGTTTAAAAAAATAAAAATTTTGTTTTATAAGATCCTGAACTATATTATGCGTTGAATACAACAACTAGCTAGCTAAATTTAGCAAAATTGAATTTTTTTTCCAAAGACAAAAGCTTTAAATTGAGTAAAATTTAGAAATTGCATATAATGGCTTAATAACATAATCAAGGTCAAGTCATCAAATCTTAATAAGTTCGTGAAAAACATCAATTTCTTGAGTTCTCTTCAAAACATTATGAGAAAATTTGAATTCTAATTACCTAGTAGTATGCATTCATCCCACAATATATGCACTGAAAAACCTTAAAATATATGCATGCAAATAAATATGCAAACATTTTTAAACTATGCACTATCAATTCTATGCACCATAATCAAGGATATGGTCAGAGAAATTTAAGTCGACTTACAGACTCTTCAAAAAACTAGAATTAACTGAAACTTGCCCAATGAGTGTTTTTGTGGTCTCATTCTAGCAGACACTTGTAAATTCGAGCCCTGTAATGGTACATAAGCAGTCCAGGTATAGACATGTAAAAAGGTCAGTACTCAGTATTGTCTGATTTTCTTAGGAAAAACCTTCCTCGTATTTACGTATGCGTTAGGTTTTCTCTGATTATACTGCAATAGGGGTGGTATGTAAGATAACAATAAGGGGAACAATAATAAGAAGCATTTTGAGCTGTATCAAGCAACGTAAAACAATGCTAATTTCAAATATATAGTTTAGTGGCATATGTCAAAAGAATAACAAATGCAAGTTTTAAATTGAAAACTTCGGAAGGTTCCCACTCGCAACCCATGACCCTTTTTTAAAAGGAATAATGGTTCCTGGGTGCTGGGAGCGGTTTACACGGACGGGCTGTACTTATCCGTTAGACGGGTGCAAGCGAAATATCACCAAATAATGAAGAATTTAATTTTGCCAAACTTCTTGCAACCATAAGGAGAATGGTTTTTCGACTTTTGCTCTGTGGACTGATTAGTTATTCGCTTCGCTTGGTGACATTTTTAAATTTTTGCTTGAGCCTGTCTAACAGATAAGTACCAAAAAGTCAACATTCATTTGGAGACAAAATGGAAAATTAGGTCCCATGATTGAGCTAAATACTTCTTGGCATTACAATAGGTACTTACTGTACTTTTCCAAGGAAGTAACATAATTTAAATTTGTAAATGATTTTCTGGTTATTCTTGTAAAAATCTGCCCATCCATCCTCCTACAAACATGTATGAGGATGGATGGATTTACATATTTCAAGTTAAAAGGGGTTAAGGGGCATTAGTAATGTTTCCCCTCCTCCCCACCTCCCATGAAAGAATCAATGTTTGCAAAATTTTATCCATAAAGTCCTTCCAAAGTAAGATTACATCACATGAACTTTTGAGCCATGCAAGCAATTGTTTTTCTAGTTACTTAAATTGATAGAAGAAAATAATCTGAGCACTGCTACTCCAACTGTTTTCATACTAAATATCATTTTTAATGTGTATGTGTTAAAAATGCCTTCTCTCCACATGAAAAAAATGCTTTTCAAATCTAGTGCATTTACAAAATAATATTTTATGTATTTCAAGCATAAATGAGAATAGAAAACAAATTTATAAAAACATCCCATTAAAAAACAGAAAATTTCATTTGTAAGTGAAGCCAGAAAAAGTTTTCAATAAGAGTTAATCAAACCATAACACAATAGCAATCAACTTTGCTTATCTGATGTGATAGATACCTTTAAGAAGGATTTTTTATCTTTAATATGTCAATGAGATCACATTATGTGAAAACAAATTGAACAGCTGGTAAAAAAAAAAATACAAACATAAGTTGACAAACTGCGTAGTTATACCTACAACCTACAAAATCAAACGTTAACATAAGACAAAGCTAGGTTGCTAGGTTTAAACTTTAACACGTAAGTGATTTATTAGGTAACTTTTTGTCCTGGATTAACAAAATTTATGCATCTCTTCAAATGAAAAATCTATCATAATAGTACAAAATATTTAAGCAGCTTCTATTATATCATTAAGAAATTCATTAGCCAGAGCTTAATCTAAGACTTTTCCAAGCCCGGACAGATCTTGAGACTGCTTCCCTATTCCATTTCTTTTCAACTGTTTATAACAAGTTTCAACCAAACAGAAAGAAAATAGGGTGAATTTGCAACTTGGGGAAATGCATCGGCTTGCTCACTCCTTGATTTAGCACTGATTAATGCAAAGAACTTGGGCCAGTAATTTGTCATCAGGGGGTCAACCCAGGATATTTGACCAAGGTCCTGTTTTTGGAATTTTGTGAAAAATAGTTCAGAATTTTGTGAAAACTAATTCCTAATTTTGTGAAAAGTAGTTACGGCAAAAAATATTCCCAATCGTTCTGTAAACTCAGATTTCTGTGAAGAGTCAGTTTTGAGTGTGGGATTTTTGTGAAAGGTCTCTTTTTGAGTGACTGAATTTTGTGAAGAATCCCTTTTTGAGTTTCTGAATTTTGTGAAGGGTCCTTTAACGGACCTAATTTCTCTCTGGATTGACCCCTGGTCATATTTAATAACCTTTAACAATAGCATTAATTTACATTGCGTTGTAAAAGGTATACTCATTTGTTATCAAAAACAACAGCAAAGGTTACGTAAAGCTAGGTTGGATCGGCAAGAATGCGTAAACAGAGAAGTTGCGCATTCTAGCTAATCCAACCTATTTCATAACAAAGTGGTACATTTCCACTTCCAGTCCATCCATTATCTCTCCGTGGTCTTACTTTTTAGGAAATAATCTTATTCGTGTGATTTTTCTCTAAATATTTATCAATAACCCATTGACCGTTTGGAACACGCTGTTTTGAAATACACACAGCCAAGTCACTGGAAACCTCCCAACACCATTTATATAAATCTTTTGTAGTCACAATAAGCTATATTTCATTTATATAAATCCTTTCGAGTACTTACAAATAATGCTAAAAGACGAATTTCAAATGTGTTAAATGCGAACATAATAGCTTGATTCTCACAAAAATAGAAAGTGCTACATCAGCTAAAAAATAAACCATGAAGTTGTAAGTAAAAATTGAAATGAATTTAATAGTTGCAATATTTGCTTCATTGAAGAATCTTTTAATTTAGTTTCTTTAACATGTCATGCAACTGTTTTCCGAAAAAAAGATCAAGGAAGCTGAAGTTAAAATCCTAAACAAGAAATGTCACGTGTAGAATTTGTCCATTCTCCACTCATCCCCTTATCTAGAGTGGACATTTAAAAGGCTTTTGATAAAATACAAAAGCAAGCAGGATTCAGAATCTTGCTTTGGAAATATATAGAAAACTCACTAATGTTTCAAAATGCTATGAATAAAATATATTTCTGAATTTCGCATTAAATTAATAATGTATAAAACAAAAATCATTACCAGTTAACCAAACTTCTATGTAAATATCAAAAGTACAATACACTAATAACGGTCACAGTTAAGGTTACCTTGAAATATTTGGTGGATTTTTTATGAGAAACAGGAATATTCTCTTAATTTTGTCACTGGCACTAGATGGCGCTTTAAAAAAATGTTGTTCGAAAACAAACAATAATCTTTTTTTGATATTATTCATTTTTGAAACTTATAAACTGAGAGGGGTTCAAAATACAAAAAAGTTTCATGCCGAATTCTAATTTGATGTTTTATACGCTATGACGAATCGCGTCAAGTGTGTGGCGTTTAGCGTACATCCGAGAGCACATAGCCCAACTTTGCCCCCGAGCCGTCAAGTCATTTTAGCACAGTGGATAAAGCACTCGATAACCATCAGTGCCATTAGGAAGAACCCGAGAAGGGCCTCAACAAGGACACACATCCGTACACATTCATTGATTGACGGGCAACAGATGGCACGAGTACCGCGCCATGCAATCCTACTTGATGGAGAAAAGGCTGGTTGATGTGAGGTTATGGCTGATTGCCAATTTGAAAGAGGAGTTACACGACATTTAAAGTTCAAAAAGAAAACATTTTACAATTTGTCATTGCTCAAAAGAAAAATAAGAAGAACAATTTATATGCGTAAAGCAGTGTCACCATCCCCTGATGAGCCAGGGCTAGAGCAGAAACATGCAATACACCGCCAACTGGGTTATTCCATCCAAGGACTGCAGCTTCGTGCTTCTGGGAACTCGTCGGCCTGGAATAGGAAGTAACCGAGCTAGAGGCAAAAATCCTCTTATTTGTACTGTACCACACCGTGCGGTCTCTCGCTGATGTTCTAATTTAACATTAGCTACCAGTTTTTTTTTTTTTTGGCTCTCTTTGCTTCTGTAAGAAGATTTCTTCCTCCAGCTCTTTTACCGACGAGTGCCAATAAGCACGAAACTGCAGTCCTTGGGATGGAATAACCGAGTTGGCGGTGTATGGCAAATTTTTATGTGCTATGCGAATTCTCTAAAAAGGAAAGATGGGTATAGAATAACAAAAATTGCTACAAATAAACGTTTGCTACTAATGCATATTTGAGCGGGAGAAAAATTATTTCTTTGCAAAGATTCAAATAACAGACGAGACCAAAATACCACATTGACATCAAGAATAAATGAAGCTGGTTGGTTAAATTTTACGTGCTCAACTCTTACTTAGTTTATACATTTGATTAAGATGGCACAAGGTTGCTTATCTATCGGCGACAAAAGTCAATATCGTCTTCTACTGGCCATGGCTACCTGCGATCCTTAAGCGGCTAGCCGCTAGCCAGACGCGCCGGAGAACAAAGGAAATCTCGTACAAGGCGAAGTTACCGTTGTCGCCGCTTGTAGCGCTGATCTCCTAGGGTTGGTTTGCACGAATTTCTGTTATAACAATCTAGATTTCGCTTTGCTTTTCAATGAAAACCGCGTTATTTCTTTCAAGTGATTTTTCTATTCATGCATTATTCATAGAAACATATCCCACGATACTTGAGTGCACATTAATTTCATGTGTTCTTTTTTTTTTGTTTTTGTGAATGTTGTTTTAGAGCAGGGGTGTCCAACCTTTTTAGGGAGAGTGCCACTATCTGGAGAGAAAAAGCTCAGCGTGCCACATTGCATTTTTCCAACAAACTGAAAATTTTTAAAAAGTTAAAAATAAATTTTAGATTGGCTGACTATGTAATTCTTACTCAAATGAAACATTTTCTCTCGTAAATCTGAGCAATTGAAATCTAAATGATAATAAGGATAAAACAAGTCCAAACTTAAGAGTTATCGTTAATAAACACTTTTATAAGTTCTGTCAGTTGGCTTATGCTTAAAAAGGAACAAAAAACATTAAACATTATATTCTAAAAATTAAACAGTCTGTATTTTATGAGTCTGTATCTTTTTTACCACGTCTTTTATTTTAGGATTAGTTCTTGAGAATCCTAAGAAGTTTAACTATTTTAAGTGCTTGCAATTAATATTCAACGGTATTTAGATTTTTTTGCATTCATAACAAAAAATATTTGTTTAGAAGCGTATTTTGAACCAAATCTACAACAGCATCAGACGGCAAAAGTGTGTAAATGTGAAAAAACATTTGTTAGTACAGATTTCCAAATTTCTATGTAACGTGGATGACTTTCTGTTGAAATAAGTTCTTGTATTTAATTGCCAATGCAAAAGGTCAGTAATTCTGATTTGGATTTCAGAAGGGTAAAAAGTAGTGTCTTACAGAGAAATAGACAGACTTTGGAAAGATCAGCCTTTTTTATGATCCTGAAAATCATTAAACCTAACACTGAATGTATACTTAAAATAGGTGTAAAATTTTCTCCATATATCATTGGAAAATTATTAAATTTGTGTTGATACTTCCAGTATTAAATTTAATGTTTTATTCTTTTTTCTCCAAAGTAGAGAGAAAGAAACTGAAGTTTCATCATACAAGAATGTAAATGGCTTATTCTGGTTTTGGAAAATTTTTGCTGTGCAATCTTAAATTTAAATTACTTAACGCCGGATAATAAAAGATGAAATAGCTAAATTAAATTGCTATTATTCATTCCTAAGTAGCAAGTCCTCATTGCTTTCCTTCCAGACATTTTAAGAAACACACTCCCTAAAGTTCTAAAATCTTATGACCATTTTTCCTTTGGACTGCTACTGCACATTTCAATGAAGGAGTAACTTGCCAAGCTCTCCTCTTTCTACTGGGAAAAGTTCATAAAACATTCAGAGCTATAATTCGTAGTTTGTTAATACAGTGAACTCTATAGGGTCACTAGCAGAGAAAAAGTATCATTCCTTAGCTACGAGTTTGTGTTAATAATTCGATGATACTTTTGAAGTTTTATTCCCAAATTATTTTCAAGTAATGTAACAAAAACAATTTAAGGATCTTCATTTGTGCAACCATACCGAATTTTGTCCAATCTGGTTTCTTAATTTTACTTGCAGAGTTAACTTTTTTTAAAATTTTCATCACCCCGTAGCTGAAACTATTGCAGACCAAGAATCTATTCTGCAGCATCGAAAGTTTCATTCGTATCAAGCACAAATATGCTTTACAAAGCATTGTCTGTAGCGTCATAGCTTTTGTTGGATGTCCGAAGAGTTAAGACAATTTGTAAGCCAGCCTCCTGACACTTAATCGTCATAATATCATTATATTTATCAGGTAAAGGGTTTTAGTTTTTATCAATATTTTTGAGATCGACATTTTCCCTTCAATTTTGAAATTTTTTCAAAAAGTCTTCGAGTGCCACTGTTACTGCTCTGCCGTGCCACATTGTGGCACGCGTGCCGCGGGTTGGCCACCACTGTTTTAGAGTGTCCATTGCAAAGTATTGACGAAAATCATTTTCATTCTTTTCGCAGGCACTTTTTTTTTTTAATTTTAATTTGCAATTTAATTCACAACTGGAACTGGCGCTATAAGAACGTTGGTGTGCTCATTGTCTTCACCTAAAAATAATCTGAATCTCTGAAAAGTTTAAATTCATTCATATATTCATTATATTGTTTTATTTTATTAAACTTTTTTTTTTTAATTTTTACTTTCTTCTATATCTAATATATAGAAGAAAGTATTGGTTTCGTGAAAATTTTCGAACGTCGAATTTTGACGGATTTGCACGTTTTGAGGTGCGCTGAGTCCATTTCGACCATTTTTGGAAAATGTCTGTCTGTCTGTGTGTCTGTGTGTGTGTGTGTGAGTCTGTATGTGTGTGACCAGTTTTTGTGGCCGCGCTAGAGCAAAAACTACTGAATCAAATCGAACAAAAATTTTTGCACATATGTACCACCATGTGAACTGGTGCACCTGACTTTTTTTAGCGAATTCCTCCAAGGGGGGTGGAGCAATCGCACGTGTTCTGCGCGGGGGTGATTGCTATATCTCAGGAAGTAACCGGCGGAATCAAACGAAAATTGGTCCATAGGTAGACCCTACTGAGTACAGGTGCTGATTCAATTTGTTTGTCAATATCTCGAAGGGGGGTGGAGCAATCGCACGTGTTCTGCGCGGGGGTGACTGCTATATCTCAGGAAATAACCGGCGGAATCAAACGAAAATTGGTCCATAGGTAGACTCTATTGAGTACAGGTGCTGATTCAATTTGTGTGTCAATATCTCAAAGGGGGGTGGAGCAATCAAAAGTGCTTATTTTGTCATTGCACCTACTGTATCTCGGGAAATATTGCTGCGATTTGAATGAAATTTGGAATAACACTAACCCAATATGGAAGCAAGCATCGATTAAATTTTGGCGCCAATCGCCCCAGGGGGAGGGTGGGGTGATTTTTGCGCTTAGTCAACAATGCGAAAAATTAATTCATTAAAAAATCGCTTTCACGCTATTTAATTATCAAAACAGCTGAAAACTTTCAATGATTTGAAATTTTTAACTGTTGCCAATTTCTTTTTACTAACAAATAAAATGTTTGCAATTAATCTAAACAAGGCTTTTGCAATGATTTCCAATTTCGCTCATTGATTCTGCATTTGCAGGGTTATTACGATAATTGGGAAATTGTAGCTGTCTCCAATTACTCGGGCGAGTACGTATTTTATTTTGTAACCGGAATTCATAAGATAGATATAGAAGAAAGTTTCGTGACGGCCACGACAGCTACACTGTTAAAAAAAACCTGAATTTTCAGGAAGTTTTTTCCTGATTTTAACAGAAAATTTCTGTTTTCGCTTCAAAACGTATCTTTTCCTTAAAGAAACAGAAACATTCCGTGAATAACTGATCATTTTTTCCCGGCGCCAGACCTGGAACTTGGACGCTTGCCAAAACATATAGCTAGGGTTCGAATGTAGTGCGAAACTGATGGCGTTGTTATATGTTGTGAAGCCATTTTGTGCCGTTAGAAGACTTGTGAAAAAATGATCTTTTCACGCTCCTGGAAATCATGTCATGATTCTATATGCCGCGTTGGATACACTTTGATGCATCCGCCCGTTTCCCTTGAACGACATTTTAAAGAAGATTTAGTTTATCAATCCATAATTCATCGCAATGCATTCACGCAAAATGGGCAACAAAAGGGTGTGTGAGTATATTTTAAAATCCATACCCCCTTTTGTTGTCTTTTTTGGCAGTCTTCTAAGGGAAGATTTTCGCCCATTAAAGGTAAGACTAGCTGCCAGGGCAGCTAGATTAGCTTCCTGCGGCATGTTGATGCATAACGTCCCCCTTCTCTAACTTTTACCTCATTCTGAAGTTATATTATTTGATATAATTTAATGTTCATTCGATTTCAAGACATACCACGCACGTGGCCCGGCGTTGCACGGGCACTTCGTGCCCTGAAAGTAGTGAGAAAAAAATTTAAAGAAACTACTCCCCGCCAAGGCGGCTCGCTTACAGGCGCTTCACGCCTTTACTTTTTTCCTATATAAAAAAAAATCATTCGAATTATTGAGATGCTTCGCGTCTTCAAGTTGGTGAGGAAAGTTTCAGTAAGTTCAGCTCGCTCAAAGGAGAAAAAGCAGACATTGATACTCAGTTTTTAATATAAGTAGATGGCTCTTCAACAAATGAATGTTTCAAAATATTACAAGTAGCTAGCGATAAAAATACTAGGTAAGTCGCCCGCTTATGAGTTTCGTGTTTGATTTAGTTAAGCCTTCATTCAAAATTCGCATTATCATTTTTATTACTGTTTCATGGCAACCACGTTTTGCAATGCAACAATGGCTTTCATATTTAATCATTTATTAGGCTTAATCGCTTTAAATTTGACTACTTATTAATTGATATCTTCGCTAATTAAAATCGTATAATTATATGAATTGAAACTAATGAAGCTTGAAAAATTACCTATCTATCGGTACCTGGCTCGACTTTCAGTTCATTGGCGTTCAGGAGAAAGAAGCGTGACATAGAAAGATAGTTAGAAAGAAAGATAGTTAGAAAGAAAGATAGTTAGAAAGATACTCAGTTTTTAATATAAGTAGATAGGCTCTTGCCCCATCAATTTCTATCATGTTTTTATTTTTGTTATTATTATTTTTAAATTAATTTGAGTCTAGACTTAATAGTTTGTTATTTCATGATGTGAACTGATAGACATTTAAGAGTTACATATATAAACCAACTATGAGTGCTGAGGGTTAGTAAAATGATTTTTGTAATTTTCCACAACGATTAAAAAACCAAGGCTTCACTAGATAGCGTTTTATACAGGCTGCTTCATTACTCAAAACATCAATGGTAAAGATTTGCCCGCTAGAGAGCGCTGAATGATGTGTTTGTTTACATTTATTAGCACATTGTTTCTGCTGTAAAAAGTGATGTTCATCCTATCTTTAAGGGTTAAAAAATATTGATATAGTTTACTGAAGTGGAGTACAGAGTGAATTGATGCCGAAGGCCTTATTAGTACTGCTTTTTAGGGGAAATAAATTCCCTTTTCAGGTAAAGTTGGTCGCAACTCATGATTCAGTCATACGACATTCATTCATTGTTTACTTTCTTCGAATTAGCAACATATAGCAATGGCGTTCAATTTTGACATCTCTGCATTAATAAAATATACGCTTAAATTCGCAGCCGATAAATAAAAATGTAGCAATGAAATAAGATTGTTCTATTTACTATTTAGTTTCATTATTGTTGCTCACACGATCTTAATTGCTACGCAAAAGCTCAGATGTTCATTTTGATAGCGTTGACCCATCAGAGCGATAAATGGCGAATCTATTCGCAGAGACATTTCCTTTTGATGCCCCAGAATGAATGCCCTGCAATGAAGCGATTGGTGTTCAACGGAAAGACGATTGACAACAAAACATATTAATTTCTTTAGTAACAACGAAATGAGCATATATAATCGCTTAGTACTAAAGAGCAATACAAGTACGAAAAAAATAAACAAAACTACAATATTACGACGACCAAATGTAATTTTTTTTTTCATTTACACAACATTAAAAGGTAATGTTCTTTTTATGTTAAATTTCACACATTGATAATATTTCGATAATTGGGAATCTGGTGTGGTTGCCAAATTTTTGGCGATAATTACTTTATTTTGTTGCTCTTTAGTTTATGTTTGCGAAGGAAGTATTTCCCTCGCTCATAAATTGGCCACAAAGATTTAACGCCAATAGGGAAAGATAACCAGACTTCCAATCACCGAAATCTTCCCTTTTTTGTTTCTAATTTCACACATACGTTTAATACTTGAAAGTAAAATAATGGGCCAACTGAAAAAAAAGCTGCGAAATAATGTGAGAATTCTTGTTAAAAAACTCGCCAAACAAATTAATTTGACAATCTAAACTCATCAAAAGTTTTGATGGAACTATCGTTCCAAAATCGCCATTTATCGCTCTGCGGTGCCAGTGTCGTTTCATAGTTTAATTATAATTAGAATCAATTAAAATGAAAAATAATTCGCTAACTAATTAAAACAAGCCGTTAAAATGCAGAATAAACCAGCAAATCGAACAAGCTATTAAATGACGTTAAAATATAATAAAATAGAATTGAATGCCAAATTGTAAAATTGTCGCCAACAAATTAAATTTTAATTTTGCCTTTTATTATCTGATTTGTTTATAATGTTAGTTACCACAAAATTCGATAGATGTCGCTAGGCGACATGCATCCGTTTTTATCCCAAAGATTTTGATCAAATGAAGCAGCCTGTATAAAACGCTATCTAGTGAAGCCTTGAAAAAACTTAGTCTCAAAACTAAGCTTTTTTAATACGCTTTTATTAATTTCACATGTCGGTTTGTTTGTATGCATGTATGTAACTCTAAATGAAAGATCAATTCATGTTCTTTGCAAATATGAAAAGTAATATGTTTAATACTGTTGTTAACACTAAAAGCTGAAGTATATATTACATATTGATGTATTATAAGTGTTTTAGTTGTTTGTGTATGTAACTCTGAATAAAAGATAAAATTCACGTTCTTTGCAAATGTAAGAGTAATATATTTAATATTATTATTAATACTAAATGCTAAGCTATATTACATATTGATATATTATAAGTGCATCTAAAAGCGTATTTTTTAGTTTTTTTTAAACCAGTTTAAAAATTATTCCTTGGAAGCGATTTCATTAAAAACAAAAAATATCGTCAATTTTCAGAGTCCATTTCTTAAAGTGTTGATCACACTATGAACACCATAACGTAAATATATGAAAATAGAGGAAATCAGTAAAAATACAGGATTTTTTTTAAAGGACAAAGAATGTTTCAAATTCAGAAAGGAAAAAAAAACTTTCGGAAGAACTTAATTTGTATTCAAACTTAAGAGAAAATATTTTTAAAAAAAGCACCTTGTTAATACTTCCTAATGTTTTGAAGTTGTGCGCTCAGAAATACTATGCATTGATCATTCCACCTTCAAAATATTTGAGTATTTTATGCGAGATTGATGTAATCTTTACAAAAAAAAAAATCATGTTATTTTAATGAACTAAAATTTTTAATGAAAAAAAAAACAATTCTTGTATTGCTTTAGTATTTTTTTAAAGGCAAGATATTTAAGAGTTTGAACTCATGCACCGGATTTTGCTTTCTAACTTTTTCTAAAAAACAAAATTCGTAAGTTATAAAGTTTACATTTTTGCTCATCATTTTGTCTTATTGTGTATGTATGTATATATATTTGTGTTCGTATTTTTTTAAAGGCAAGATGTTTAAGAGTTTGAAGTATGAGCGGACATTTTCAAACTTTTTCTAAAAAACAAAATTCGTAAGAGTTAAGTTTACATTTTTGCTCATCATTTTGTCTTATGTATATATAATTTTCCGGTGAGCTAGTTTACGCTCCTTTTTTAATTGCTCTATTTTTCTGTTTCTCATTTTCCCATATTTTAATCACCCACATTTTTACGTTATAGGCTTATACCTATACGCTTATACTTATATATGCAAGATGGAAAATTATTGAAATTTTGCAAAATAAACAAGCGCTTTTATATCAGCTTAATATTAATAGCAAATTATATATGAAAGTTTAATAAATTAGTCCTTTAAGTGGCGCAAAATGTGTAGATTGGAAAAAACAACAAATGAACAAATTGAAATTTTAAGAAACTTTAGAGAAACATTTGAAAATTTACGAAACAATATAAACATATAAAAAGAACAAACGAAAAAGATAAGGCAGCACATTACCCATGTTTGTTCTTTTTATATGTTTATATTGTTTCGCAAATTTTCAAATGTTTCTTAAAATTTCAATTTGTGCATTTGTTGTTCTACACAATCTACGCATTTTGCGACACTTAAAGGACTAATTTATTGAACTTCCATAGATAATTTGCTATTGATATTAAGCTGATATAAAAGCGCTTGTTAATTTGCAAAATTTAAATAATTTTCCATCTTGCATGCATACATATAAGTCAAAGCGTATAGGTATAAGCCTATAACGTATAAGCGGGGATAATAAGAACCGAAAAAATGAAGAACGGAGAATTACGAAACGAAAAAATGCCTAACGGAAAAATGACAAACGCTCCGTTCGTCATTTTTCCGTAAAATCACGGAAATATACGAGGGCTGTCTGAAAAGTTTCCGACCTCGATGTGAAAAGGGCAAAACCTATGAAACAAAGAAAGATGTTCTTATTAAGGAGTCTTTTCGAAACTTGGAACCGTAGTTTTGGCTATTTTTAGTTCAAATTGTGTGCGTGACAGCCATACTAGTGAGTTGCTACAACAGTTTTTTTGAAAATGTCAAAAATCGAATATCAAGCTCTGATTTGATACTTGTTTTAAAAAGGAAATACGCCTGCACAAATTAAAAAAGAGTTAGACTCTGTGTATGGGGACTCTGCACCATCGTCTACAACCATCAAATTTTGGGTAGCGGAATTTAAACGTGGCCGTACCAGTTAGAGTGTTCATGAACGCTCAGGTCGACCCAAAACTGCTACCACTGATGAACACATTGCTAAAACTCATCAAATGGTGCTGGATGACGCAGATTGAAGGTCAGATAGATAGAAGAAACTATGAATATCTCTAAGGAATGCGCATGCCACATTTTAAATGAGAAATTAAGCACGCGGAAGCTGGCTGCACTTTGACTGCCGCGTTTGCTCAATTTGACCAGAAACGTGTCCGAATGAGCATTTGCAGCGCACTTCTGGCACAATGAACCAGAGTTTTCTGACGACTTATCACTGTGGATGAAACGTGGATTCATCAGTACACTCCAGAAACAAAAATTCAGTCAAAACAATGGACTGCAAAGTGAGAACAGTTCCAAAAAAGGCCGAAACAGTTCCTTCTGCAGGAAAAGTGATGCCGACCGTTTTCTGGGATAGCCATAGAGTGATACTCATTGACTACCTTAAAATGGTAAAAGCCATAACAGGAGCATACTATTCTACTCTCCTTGACAAATTGAAGAAGGAAATACAAGGAAACAGACCGCATTTGAAAAAGAAAAAAGTTCTTTTTCATCAAGAAAATGCTCCTGCTCACACCTCAGTGGTTTCAATGGCCAAAATTCACGAGTTAAGGCTCCAAGTCGTTGAACACCCACCCTACTCACCAGACCTGGCCCCAAGCGACCCTTTCTTGGTCCCAAAGCTGAAAGAAGCACTTGGAGGACAAAGGTTTTCATCAAATGAGGAGGTCATAAACTTTGTCAACAGCTTTTTTGAGGACACATTTTCATCACTGCTTTTGGATGGGTTAAAAGGATGGGAGCATTACTGGATGACGTGTGTGGACTTACAAGGAGACTATATCAAAAAGTAACAGCCAGTTTGGACGATAAATATATTTTATCCATGTTAGGTCGGAAACTTTTCAGACAGCCGTCGTAATTAACGAAACGGAAAAACTCCGGCAACTCAGCTGCCGTATATTTTTTCGTTATTTTCAGGAAATTTTTTTAACAGTGTAGTTTCTTTATTTATTTGTTGAGATTCGTTAATTTTCTGTCAAATACAAAATTTAAATAGGAAAGCAATTTGAATTGATTGGGGGAAAGAAAAATGAATTATTTGGCTGAGCTGCACATGCTAAGATCTCAATATCTGTCCTTCTTTCTTTTATTTTTCCTTCGTTCTCGGGCTATTTTCGTGGCACAAGGTTTTTCATTGGTTATTGCTTTCATTTTTATATTGCTTGACTATTTGAATATATTTCACCCTAAAAAAAATAAATAAATTAAAAAAAAAAATAAAATAAAATTTTCTTATACAGAAGCGCCGAAGAAAACGTAAAAGTTCAATTAAAATGCAGTTAGATGCAGGCTCGTCCTTCCGAATTGGGGGACGGTGGGTCAGAGGGCGGGGGTCAGTTAAAATACAGTCCCCCCCTGGGGGGACTGTATTTTACAGAACGAACCACGAATACAGTCCCCCCAGGGGGGACTGTATTTTAATTGACCCCCCTCTGACCGTAATTAAAATACCGTATTTTAACCGACCCCCCTTCCCCCGAATGGGGAGAATTCAGAATTGGGGGAGGTGGGTCAGAGGGGGTCAATTAAAGTACAGTCCCCCCTGGGGGGGACTGTATTTTACAGAACGAACAACGAATACAGTCCCCCCCAGGGGGGACTGTATTTTAATTGATCCCTCTCTGACCGTAATTAAAATACCGTATTTTAACTGACCCCCCTTCCACTGAATGGGGAGAATTCAGAATTGGGGGAGAGGGGTCAGAGGGGAGGTCAATTAATATACAGTCCCCCTGGGGGGGACTGTATTTTACAGAACGAACTACGAATACAGCCCCCCCCCCAGTATTTTAGTTGACCCCCTCCCCCGAACGGGGGGAATTCCGAATTGGGGGATGGGGTCAATTAAAAGACAGTCCCCCCTGGGGGGACTATTTTACAGAACGAACCACGAATACAGTATTTTAATTGACCCCCCTCTGACCCCTCTCTCCCAATTCCGAATCCCCCCCCATTCGGGGAGCGGGGTCAATTAAAATACAAAACTGTATTTTAATTGATCCCCCTCTGACTCCCCTCCCCCAATTCGGATCCCCCCCCAATTCGGGGGAGGGGGTCAATTAAAATACAAAACTGTATTTTAATTGACCCCCTCCCCCAATTCGAAATTTCCCCCATCCGGGGGAGGAGGGGTCAATTAAAATACAAAACTGTATTTTAATTGACCCCCCCTGATCCCCCTCCCCCAATTCGGAATTCCCCCCCCAATTCGGGGGAGGGGGGTCAATAAAAATACAAAACTATTTTAATTGACCCCCCTCCCCCAATTCGGAAGGACGGGCCTGCATCTAACTGCATTTTAATTGAACTTTTACGTTTTCTTCGGCGCTTCTGTAAATGTAATTTTAGAAGAATCAGCTTTCCTTTTTGCAACTCTGGTTAAAACGGAAGTGAGGAAAATGTAATCCTTTAAATAAATGATTGTCTCTCGAATATATAAAGCTATCTTCTAAATCAGATGTAAACGTAATGTTTCACGTAAATGTAGTTTCGAAGACTGCATGTGTTATGACTTTTAAACAATCTTTAAATTGTTTCATGTGCATTATAAATGTTTTAAACTGTGAACACATAACAACACTATGTATTTTGATGTTTTTTTTTTTTTCATCAAGACTGAAACAGTTTTACTCCTAGAAATCAAGTCTTTACACGCATGTTATTACTATAGCCGTCCCTTTAAAAAGTCTCACCGAACCCTAGGAGATCAGCGCCAAATGACTAAAGTGGCAGAAATTGTAAGTTCTGCTTGTACGCTCTTTTTCGCCCGTCTGGTTAGCCGCTTAAGGATCGCAGGTAGCCATGTACTGGCAGAGGGAATCAAAATTTTGAGTAAAAAAGCAGACGAAACCCACAATACAAATGAAAAATAATCTTTAAATTAGTTTTAAAAAAACTAAAAAATGCGCTTTCAGATGCTCTTTTGATTATACATCAACATATAATATAAGAAATATAGTTTATATAAAATAGTTCAGCCTTTAGTATTAATAATAGTAAAAAATGTATTACTTTTTTTTTTTTTTTGCAAAGAACGCGAATTTCATCTTTTATTCAGTTACATACAAACAACTGAAACACTTATAATACTCGTACATCAACATGTAATGTAGTTTGGACTGTAGTGGTAGTAATAGTATTAAATATATTACTTTTATAGTTGCAAAGAACGTAAATTTTATCTTTTAATTAGAGTTACATACATACCCACAAGTGAAACTAATAAAAGCGTATTAATAATGCAGGAACGAACGATCGGAAACCGGAAACTGGCCAGATAGGGAAATTATGTCTCAAAAAGATGGAAACGGTGGGGGGGGGGGGGGTATCAGTGGAAGTTTTCCGGGAAAAAATATTGAATGTGAAACCGATTTTTTGCGGGTAGTACGAAGGGCTGCCGGAAAGAATTTTGGAAGTTCAAGTAAAATTTTATACATTTTGTTAAGATAAGGAAAGGGGTAGGTTTGAGCTCCCTCCCAGACTTTTTCAAAATTGAAGTTAAATTTAGTTTCTTTTTGGTTAGTGGAGATCGTAACTACTCTGGGAAACTTCCTGAAATTAAAAGTCTAATAAGCAGTTTTTAGTGTATCTTTGGTGACGTTGAGGGATTGAAGACTCAAAAGGGATCTCTTCCGAAATATTGGCACAGAGGCATAACTCAAAACATGTTTTGAAAGGATAGAGGAAAGAGGAAGGAAATTAAGTCCTCTCTTGATTTTTTTTTTTTTTTTTCAAAACTGCTATCAAATTAGGCTATTTTGGGGAAGGAAGAGATTAGAGAACTTCCTCTGAAATGTTTTCGAAAGTTAGTGATCTTACGAGCTTTATAGGTAGGAGGTAGTTAGGGACTTCCCTCCGAAATTGAATCTTACAAGTGCAATTTCAGAGTATCTTCGATATTAATGTTAGAGAAAGGTTGGTAGTTTGCGAGCACTCCCCTGGAAATGTTTCGAAATCGATAGCCTAAATTGAATTTAAATGATCTTCAAAGATGCTAGGAGAAAAGTCATAATTTGAGAACTGCCCTAGACATTTTGGGAAATAAATATTTCAAAAGGGTAATTTTAAGTTTTGGTTATTGGTTGAAAGACAAGGGGGGGGGGGTGCCCCTATCAAATATTTTTGAAACTGAATGTCTAAAAATATACACTTTCAGCAAAGGTGTCAATCACACGGAAGTGCAAAGGCGCACCATCCTGAAATTCCACGACGCTCCCCCAAGAACGAGAGCCATCTCATTACAATGAAAAACACCCCTAAAACGCCCCTAAAAGTTGAGTGGTGCTACCTGAGCTATGATTTGTGGAGGGAATTCCTGATTTTTTGCTTCTTTTGATAACCTTAGATTAAAAAGAAGGGTTTAGAGCCTCTCCTGGGAAAATTTTCGGCTCGGCTTCTCGCTTCTGTTTTTTTTTTTTTTTTTTGAGCTAAAAGGTCAGAAATCATTTATGAACAAACAAAAATCGAATAATTAAACCTCTTTTAAATTCTATGCCTGATTTTGAAAAGGAACAGAGCTGCCCTTGCGAGACTTAGCGTCGGAGGAGAGTTAAAAGGGTATGTCGCATTTTGAAGAGAAAATTTAAACCAACTAATAACTACCTTGATTTATTTTTTTTCCAGAATTTTGAGAGTGGCCCAAGCCCTCTGGGCCTTTCCTTTATATACGCCCTTGAGTCAAACTAATATGCCAGGTGCTGGATGTTAAACGTTGCGTGATGGATATTTTATTAATTAATAATTATTTTGCTCTTTTACTTCTTTCACGTTTGAGACAAACATAAATTTCAATCTTTGTTGAGTTTTAGGTTTTTTCGGAATTAAAAAAAAAAAAAATCACTTATTAAGTTGCATTGCATGAAAAAAATGTTTCGTTTCAAAGCTACTTACTGTTCATTTTCACTCCGTCTCCATCACTGATACTTGTTTTTATTAACTCTATTATACTATTACTAGCCGGGCACCTGGCTCTGCCCGGGTTTCTGTAGCGTAATGTGTTTCAGTGAAACTCATCCATAATTTTTTCAACATTAGAGTGCACATCTATACAGGGTGTTCCAAGTCAACCTTCATGACCTCTAATTCCTCAATCGTTCGTGTTAGATGCATACTTCCAATTGCAAATTTGCTCGAAATGAGGTAGAGAGTTAAAATATTGAAAATTTGAAGCGAAAAAATAATTCAGTCAAAAAATACGAAATCTAACTTTTTATAGGGACTCCAGGTCCCCAAACTTATATTTAAGGAAAGAATCTCCATTGAAAAATAATACTAACATAAAAAAATGACAATTGTGCGATCAAAATTCGCGGAGATATTCGAGTTTTAAATGCGCAGGGCCTGTAAACAAATTGACAAAAGAAAATTTTCGCCCTGCCAGAGGAGTAACGAGCTTTTAGATTAGTGTCTAAAATTTTTTCGTGCGACCTCCGCCGTATCTGCGCACGCGCCAAGTCTCTTCGGACTTTCTCGAAATAGGGGGGAAAAGCAACGAGGAAGTAGTAAGCGAACAAAAGCTGAAGGCATCGGGAAGTGCGCATCCTTAATCTATCCCCCCTTTTTCAGATGGAAGCTTCCGTGGCTGCCATGCGCACAAAACGCAATCAGACAGTAGGTACGATAATGAAATTTGTTTCGCCCATGTCAGAAAACATTCGCTTCTCATTGTATTCAAAAATAAATACAGATGCTACAAGACTACAAAACATAACAAGACAAGGTACATTATTATACAATTTGATACAGATATTAAACACACGAAATATGTAGAATCTAAGAAATAATATACATTGCGATTACATTGTCCGCAAAGCAACACCATTTCTACATACTGTTCCGTAGTGTACATTGTAACTTCAAGCCTTAACGAAATGTATAAGCCGATTTTATTCTGCAGTGAAGGGACTACGTTATTTCAAGCAATCACTATACAGTCGGTAAATTTACATATTCGCGAATTCAGCAAGACATTTTCATTCTTTCTTATTCAATTTTTTTCGTATTTTAATTCCCATGTTAAATAACTTTTACAGTTAAATATATTTTAGGAAAATAAATAATATTTTGTTATAACAGAACTCTGAGTGGTTCGAATTTCGCGTGTATATGGCCCCCAAAAATCACTTAAAATAACGCTAGTGTAAAGTGGTATAAGTCATAAAGTTTCATGTTTCATTTCTCCATGGATTTTGATCGCACAAATGTCATTTTTTTTTGTGTTAGTATTATTTTTCAATGGAGATTCTTTCGCTAAATATAAGTTTTGGGGCCCGGAGCCCCTATAAAAAGTTAATTTTTTTATTTCTTAACCAATTATTTTTTTCGCTTCAAACTTTCCATATCTTAACTCTCCTCCTCATTTCAAGCAATTTTGCAAACAGAAGTATACATCTAGGATGAACGGTTGATGAAATAGAGGTCATGAAGGTTAACTTGGAACACCCTGTATACATAAATGGTTACTTCTGTAAACAATGGCTATTTTTTCTGTCTGGATAAACTAAAAAAGCTGTATTACACACCCTAAATACAAATGCAAGCTACAAATGTTTAGGTAAATAGTAGGGATGCACCGATTAATCGGCCATAATCGGCCACTTGGCCGATTATTAATAATCGGCAAGATAGGGGCCGATAAATCGGCCAAAAAATTACTTTAATTATTATTCTTCAAAGTATACCTTCACTAAGAAACAATATTTTTATTAACAGTAATAATAATCCTCACAGTTGATATAAAATTTTTTGTGAAAAATTCCTCCTACTTTGAATAAATATACATAGACAATGTTGCAACATTTTTCTTGTGGCGACAATTTTCTCCTTAGTACAGTGCTTTTAGATAACCTCTAATTTTCCCGAATAATAAAAGTCTTGAATTAAATTGCTACTAACTACTAAACAGTTTAAATTAAAAGTATCCCTAAATTGGAGTGCTCACCACAGACTCCTCCTCCCCTTTTTTTTGAATTTTTATGTCCAATTAACATAATTAACAATGTGTTAATGTAATATTATTGACAACAATATGAAAATTGGTTCAAAGAAATTTGATAAAATATTAAAATTATTTTGTGAAAATGAGAAAATAGAAAAAAAATCTTCTCTCAGAAATACATTAGGGGAGACTGGGGACGGTTGTGACAATTTTCATTTACTGAAGTTGTTTTTATGTTAAAGTGTACATTTGCCTGCTTATAAATACTAAAATTTTCTCCCTAAGTATCACTTTTAATTTTAAATAATATTAAACGTAGTTCAACATAACCTTCATCTGGGAAAGTTTAACACTCAACAATATGCCTCGTTCAGTTGAAGAAGCCTTATACCAAGTTTTGCAACAATATCAGGTTTTTGGAATTTCGTAACGTCTGTTTTGGCAACAATATGCAGATTCTGTGGATCATAGCCGTGTTTGTTCATAACAATTCTCAAGTATTAAAGAAAGACTAGCTGCCAGGGCAGCTAGATTAGCTTCCTGCGGCATGCTGATGCATAACGTCCCCCCTCTCTAACTTTTACCTCATTCTGAAATTATATTATTTGATATAATTTAATGTTCATTCGATTTCAAGACATACCACGCACGTGGCCCGGCGTTGCACGGGCACTTCGTGCCCTGAAAGTAGTGAGAAAAAAATTTAAAGAAACTACTCCCCGCCAAGGCGGCTCGCTTACAGGCGCTTCACGCCTTTACTTTTTTCCTATATAAAAAAATCATTCGAATTATTGAGATGCTTCACGCCTTCAAGATGGTGAGGAAAGTTTCAGTAAGTTCAGGTCGCTCAAAGAAAAAAAGCAGACATAGATACTCAGTTTTTAATATAAGTAGATGGCTCTTCAACAAATAAATGTTTCAAAATATTACCAGTAGCTAGCGATAAAAATTCTACGTAAGTGGTCCGCTTATGAGTTTCGTGTTTGATTTAGTTAAGCCTTCATTCAAAATTCTCATTATCATTGTTATCACCGTTTCATAGCAACGACGGTTTGCAAGAATGGATTTCATATTTAATCATTTATTAGGCTTAATCGCTTTAAATTTGACTACTTATTAATTGATATCTTCGCTAATTAAAATCGTATAATTATATCAATTGAAACTAAAGAAGCTTGAAAAATTACCTATCTATCGGTACCTGGTTCGACTTTCAGTTCATTGGCGTTCAGGAGAAAGAAGCGTGACATAGAAAGATAGAAAGATATTAGAAAGAAAGATAGTTAGAAAGAAAGATAGTGAGAAAGATACTCAGTTTTTAATATAAGTAGACTAGCTGCCAGGGCAGCTAGATTAGCTTCCTGCGGCATGTTGATGCATAACGTCCCCCCTCTCTAACTTTTACCTCATTCTGAAGTTTTATTTGATATAATTTAATGTTCATTCGATTTCAAGACGTACCACGAACGTGGCCCGGCGTTGCACGGGCACTTCGTGCCCTGAAAGTAGTGAGGAAAATGTCAAGAAACTACTCCCGCCAAGGCGGCTCGCTAACAGGCGCTTCACGCCTTTACTTTTTTCCTGTATAAAAAAAATCATTCGAATTATTGAGATGCTTCGCGCCTTCAAGATGGTGAGGAAAGTTTCAGTAAGTTCAGCTCAGGCGCGGATCCAGAGTGGGGTCATGCGGATCATGACCCCCCCCCCCTTAACCGACCAAATATAGCAAAAAATTGCATTTTTGGGACTTATTTTACGAAAAAACTGCCAAACCCCCCCATTTTTGCACAAAAATTGCACTTTGACCCCCCCTTTCCGAAAATGACCCCCTCCTTAACCAGAAGCTGGATCCGCCCTTGGTTCAGCTCGCTCAAAGGAGAAAAAGCAGACATTGATACTCAGTTTTTAATATAAGTAGATGGCTCTTCAACAAATGAATGTTTCAAAATATTACAAGTAGCTAGCGATAAAAATACTATGTAAGTCGCCCGCTTATAAGTTTCGTGTTTGATTTAGTTAAGCCTTCATTCAAAATTCTCATTTTCATTTTTATTATTGTTTCATGGCATGGCAACCACGTTTTGCAATGCAAGAATGGATTTCATATTTAATCATTTATTAGGCTTAATCGCTTTAAACTTGACTACTTATTAATTGATATCTTCGCTAATTAAAATCGTATAATTATATAGATTGAAACTAATGAAGCTTGAAAAATTACCTATCTATCGGTACCTGGTTCGACTTTCAGTTCATTGGCGTTCAGGAGAAAGAAGCGTGACATAGAAAGATAGTTAGAAAGAAAGATAGTTAGAAAGATAGTTAGAAAGATACTCAGTTTTTAACTATAGCTAGTTTCCTACATTTCTTTTTGTCTTATTTGAGGCTTTCAGTTACTCTTGAAAGGCTAGTTTGCATGTGCTACATGAACATACGTTGAAAAATTTCTATTCATAAATGAACGAAACCATTTCTCAGTAGCCATTTTACTCTCATATCTGCTTTCAGCTTATATGTAAGCTCAAAAGCACTTTATTATGAGCAATATAACCTATGCACACGTTGTTTTCATTGTGACAGCGCCGGCCGGCTCCATCGCGTTTACGAATGAATGTTTCGTAGCAAAGACTTACGATTAACGTTGCATTTCCAAAGCTGTCCGAAAGAAAAAAAAGTTTCACTTCTTTATAAGCTTCTTTATATTTCATTAGGTCACACTGCCCTATTTCTGTCTTCTCCAAGCGTATTATGGGCATCAAATATGATAAAAACATGTTTTACTCGTGTCACAACCGTCCCCACGCGCAATTTGTCACAACCGACCCCAACCCACTACTTTGAAAACAGCAATCGCCATGGCAATTCAAAATAGCCTACATAAAAAGTAATCACTGCTATTTCACTATTAAGGTTCACTACTAACGGGGAGAAAACTTTCATTTCTCTATCTGTACCCATTCAACAGGAATTACTAAAAGACATCGAACAAAAAAACTTACTTTTGACTGTTAAAAAGTAACCAACCCCTCTGATAGCGTTAATGTCGCTCGATGGCTACCGCAATGCTTTGACACACATTCAGACAAACATGCTGATACTCTCTCTCTTTGCTTCAACCAGGTATTAATTATGGTTTAGCTAATATGACGACTGTCACAACCGCCCCGTGTCACAACCGTCCTCAGTCTCCGCTACTTACTATTTCTAAACTCGGAATTGTATAAGAGAGAAAAAGCAGTGATGGTAAAATTGGTAACACTAAAAATAATCATCCTCATCATTAATCGGCTCATCCGATTAATAGGCCGATTATCAACAACCGATTAATCGGTAATCGGCCAATTTGCTTACTGGTGCATCCCTAGTAAATAGGAAATGTTGTAAGCTTGATATATTAAAATAAATATATATTTGTAGTATCAACCGCACTGGAGTCAACCATTTCCAAATATTGCATGTTAAATAAGTCCCATTATTATAGTTTTTATTCTTGTGACTCCATTTGTGAAAACTCAATTGGTAAAAACATCTGATGTAATTAGAACGAAAGTCTAAATTCGAAGTTGGAAGTACCTGAGGCGAAGCCCCCTACCTTCCAGTCATCTTATTGGTGGAAATGAGCCCTACGGAGGGGAGTGACTAGCTGGAGTACAGCCAACCTCTGATTGGCTGAGGAGATCACTGGGAGAAATCCGAGGGAGATCGAAAATAAAATTAATTACAGAGGGGAGAAGTTAGAGAACTTTCGGGGAGATATTAAAATTTAACTTGGCGGTTTTAGCAAAAATAGTCCAGGCTTAATCCAGATCAAAAAAGATCTGGGCTAATGCAAAGAGTTTTTCTACATTACTTGGGGCATTTCTAATGGTGGGCAGAGCAAGTTTGATTTTATGGAGAATTGTCCTAACATTAAATAATTTATTAATTTCCTGGACCATTACAAAAATTTCATTAATGTTAAAAGCCTCCGGAGGAGGGTGGGTAGGAGATGATTGTTCCCAGCAGGGGGTAGCACTGGCGAAGGATATACCTTCCCTAATTTTGTTAGGATTGAAAATAGGCCTGTCAAGGCTAATCTTAGGTTTGGGGAAGGCCTTGCAACCCCGATAAGAGGATACATGGTTTTCCCCGCTATTCGAGCACCGGGCCGGTATACGCCCACAATGTCGCGGCCGAAATGTCGCGGGCCAAAATGTCGTGGCCAAAATGTTGCCGAGAAAAAATGTCGCGGGTCAAAATGTCGCCAGTCCAAAATGTCGCGGGTAAAAATGTCGCCGGTCCAAAATGTCACCGGTCCAAAATGTCGCAGGTCCGAAAAGTCGCCGGGAAAAATGTCGCAGGTCCAAAATGTCGCCGGAAAAAAATGTCGCAGGTCCAAATGTCGCCGGCCAAAAATGTCGCCGGCCCAAAATGTCGCCGGTCCAAAATGTCGCCGGTCCAAAATGTCGCGGGCCAAAATGTAGCCAGTCCAAAATGTCACCAGCCCACAAAATGTCGCCAGTCCAAATGTCGTCAGACAAAAATATAGAAGGTCCGATATTGATACACTTTGTCCCAAAAATTAAAACATAAGAAAAGGCTTTTTTTCACCAAATTAGCAAAAGTTTGTTAATTGCTGTTGATGGGGCGCGTGCGTTAACAATAGCATGAACTAAATTTTTTGAAAAATGCTATAAAAAATTTACCCTTTCGGCTTGTAACTGTTTCGAGCATTTTCCAAGAAACAAATAGTTTTTAAATAAGCGTACGTTATTTATTTACAATAGCTTATTTCACCGTGACTCGCTATCTACCAACTTTAAAACGAATAGATTAGCAGCCCAAGACAAGTTTAATTGATATCGAAAAGAAAATTTAAGTGTTAAGAAAGAAGTTGAAGAACAATGAAATGAATAAGACAGGTATATAATGTTTGAAATTTGGCTTTTGTTAAAATTTCTTACATGATGGAAAGCAAGTCTATATTATTTAATAATAGAGATGTTTTTATTTTCTTCTACATATAATGTGTGAAAGAAAGTATTGGATCAGTGAAAAATTGTCAATTTGGAAGAATTTACACGTTCTGACATGTGCTGAATTCAATTTTACCGTTCTTTTTTTAAAGGAAAATTTGTAAGTGTATCTGCATGACCCTTTTTTTAAGGGCGACTCTACCTCAAAACTTACTGCATGAATTAGAACAAAATTTGGTACATACATGAACCAATATGTGATTCAGTGTTGATTGGTTTTTGCCGCTAGTTCTTGCAAGGGAGTTTTTACATACAAGAATGTAAAGGAACGTTTTCAGCATAGCGTGCTGATTACTATGTCTGAAGAAGGCTCAGACTAGGGCTGCGACATCGATGTCGATGTTTTGGAAACATCGATGTTTTTGGAAGAACATCGATATTTTTACTTAAGCTGCATTGAATTCGTGAATTACTGGCAATGTACTATGCACTTAGCGTCATTTTGGAATGGCTATATTTCGGACCGGCGACATTTTGGACTGGCGACATTTTGGACCGGCGACATTTTGGCCCGGCGACATTTTGTCCCTGCGACATTTTTGACCGGCGACATTTTTGATCAGCGACATTTTGGCTGGGCGACATTTTGGACCGGTGACATTTTGGGCACGCGACATTTTGGCCCGGCGACATTTTGGCCCGGCGACATATTTGACCGGCGACATTTTGGGCACGCGACATTTTGGACCGCGACATTTTGGGCACGCGACATTTTGGACCGGCGACATTTTGGTCCGCGACATTTTGGACCGCGACATTTTGAACCGGCGACATTTTGGCCCGCGACATTTCGGCCGCGTCATTTTGCACCGGGCCTGTCCTTTACTGGGACAATTTGTTTTGGTGTGTTCCCCACCACACACTACGCAGCGGACCTTGCGGTTGCAGTTAACTACCAGATTGTTAAACCCCTGGCAGGCGTAACATTGTATTACGGCTTTTCTATTGCGCTACTTTTCAAGGTGGACCTTTTTGAACATAAGGGTGCTGATCGAAAGAATCTTAGCGGATTGTTCACAATCGATTAGTTGAATTTGGAATAGGGGAAGGGGGGTTTAACATCTTATGTACCTAATTTAGAAAAATTTTTGACTGTAAACATTTTTTATTTACTAACTGTTGCCAAAATCAGTTCTCTTTTTATTTCACCTCGTTAGCAGTTATTGTCACAGAGGAATATAAAAATCCTAAGAAGCAATAAATTTTATACTTACTCCAGAGAAGAATTGGCTGAAATTTTTCATTGTGATTACTATAATTATTGCTGTTGTAAGGCAACAAATTTTTGCAACAATGGACTGAAAATTTAATCATTTAATGGGGAAACTATATGAAATTTACTGTTTTTTATAAGAACTTTTTAAAACTAAGTTTTTTAGAAATAAATTATAGCCTATCCTGATTCCTGTTAATGTAGAGCTATCTACGGTGAAAAAATGGTTAAAATCGGTTCAGTAATTTTGAAGATTACCCCGGACATACATACATACATACATACATACAAAAGTAGTCATTTATGTATGTAGATGGTTGAATCGTAACAAATAATAATTTTAACCTGTGTTCCGATCAGTTGCGTAGCTAGTCGTTGGTTTTAGGGGGGGGGGGGCTATATTCAGAGTCGTCACGAGGTTAAAAACACGGCAACGGTAGGGGTGGCAACCCCTTTAATCCACACTCTGTATGTATGTATGTATATGTATATCAGTGGCGTAACTAGTCGTTGGTTTCAGGGGGGGGGGGGTAATTCAGAGTCGTCACGAGGTTAAAAAAACCGGCAATGGCAGGAGGGGGGGATCAACCCCTTTTATCCACACTTTGTATGTACGTATGTATATATATATATATATATATATATATATATATATATATATATATATATATATATATATATATATATATATATATATATATATATATATATATATATATATATATATATATATATATATATTATGAACTTGAAAGTGCGGACTTCCGAAATTCGAGAAATCGGACAGCTTTTTAAAGTGTAACAACCTCTGACGATTGTGCTGTAGTCTTAAAAAATATTACTGCAGAAAAATGAAAGGAGGGTCCAGTGTTCGCCCCCTGGAAATTTTCATAAATTGTACCTATAAAAACTCCATTTAAGACTATCTTGGTGATAAAGTTTACAAATACCTTTGTGCTAAAGATGTACAGAAAATAAACAACGTTACAATGCACAAATGAGCAGGGATACTGCAGACACGTGTTTCGGCGTTACAAGGAACGCCTTTATCAATGCAAAAAAGTTGTGAGCTTATGGATGCACAGACATCCGACAAAAGCAACGGAAACAGAAGCGAACAGCTTAAAAAGCAAACATAGCGGATTACATGAACACCAATAAAAAAATTCGGAGCCGAAAAAGATCCAATGGGAAAATAAAGAATGAACCGAAGCTTTCTACCAGGTACGAAATGGAAAGAAAGAATTCGATTGGCGACACGATAAGCCAAAAGGCTAACATAATAAAAAAACACCAGGTTAAACTGTTAACCGCAAGAACAAAAAAAAGAGCAGAATGAAAGAAAGCGAATCGGTAAATGAAAAAAAAAAAAAAATAAAGACAAGTAGGAAATGGAAAATGCCAGCAAAATCAGAGGAATAAATTAGAAAGGGAAAAAGCAAAATTATACAAAAGGACGCCAAACAGCAGAAAAATAAGGAATAGCATTGAGATCGTTAACTAAGTCAGAACTATTTTTCAAAATATGGAAGGATTCCCAAAAATCAAGATCTGATGGGCTGGGGCATTTTTGGACAATTTGAAAAGAGTTAAAATCGAAAGAATGATTCTTTTCCCAACAATGTTGCGCAATACTAGACTTATTCAATTGTTGCTTTTTCACATAATTCTGATGTTCCTTTAAGCGGAATTTCAAAGCACGTCGCGTTTGTCCGATATAAGAGAGATTGCAATTGCAATTAATTTTATAAATACCACAACTGTTAAGAGGATGAATGGGATCTTTAAGGGAAGAGAAACATAGTTTATTCGTAGGGGAGAATACCACTTGGAAATTGAAACGTTTGAGAATCTTAGCAACCTGATAACTCACAGCGGGAAAGAATGGCAAAACAACCAAATTCTTTCTAATGAAAGTTCTCTTAACAACAGTTGTTTCGGATTTGTTAGAAAGTTTTTTAAAAATGGAATCAATCAAAGTATGAGGATAGTTTCTATCCAGAGCCACAGCTTTAAGATAGTTGAGTTCTGCTTTAAGAAGTTCCGGTGAAGAACAAAGATTAATAGCACGCTGAACAAAAGAATTAAATGCAGCATATTTTTGACTAGGAGGGTGAGATGAAAGTCGATGAGGAGGTAACGAGACAGCAAAAGGTTTGCGATAAACGGTAGTTTCAAAGCCGAATTCTGTACGAGAAACTAAAACATCAAGAAAGGGAATGCAATTATCCTGTTCTTTCTCACAAGAGAATTGAATATGAGGATCTATAGCATTTAAAACGGATAAAACATCGTCATTATGGAACTGGTTATGGTTCATTAGAACAAAACATCAATTTTACGTTAGATATGTTGACGATTGTTTTGTTCTAATGAACCATAACCAGTTCCATAATGACGATGTTTTATCCGTTTTAAATGCTATAGATCCTCATATTCAATTCTCTTGTGAGAAAGAACAGGATAATTGCATTCCCTTTCTTGATGTTTTAGTTTCTCGTACAGAATTCGGCTTTGAAACTACCGTTTATCGCAAACCTTTTGCTGTCTCGTTACCTCCTCATCGACTTTCATCTCACCCTCCTAGTCAAAAATATGCTGCATTTAATTCTTTTGTTCAGCGTGCTATTAATCTTTGTTCTTCACCGGAACTTCTTAAAGCAGAACTCAACTATCTTAAAGCTGTGGCTCTGGATAGAAACTATCCTCATACTTTGATTGATTCCATTTTTAAAAAACTTTCTAACAAATCCGAAACAACTGTTGTTAAGAGAACTTTCATTAGAAAGAATTTGGTTGTTTTGCCATTCTTTCCCGCTGTGAGTTATCAGGTTGCTAAGATTCTCAAACGTTTCAATTTCCAAGTGGTATTCTCCCCTACGAATAAACTATGTTTCTCTTCCCTTAAAGATCCCATTCATCCTCTTAACAGTTGTGGTATTTATAAAATTAATTGCAATTGCAATCTCTCTTATATCGGACAAACGCGACGTGCTTTGAAATTCCGCTTAAAGGAACATCAGAATTATGTGAAAAAGCAACAATTGAATAAGTCTAGTATTGCGCAACATTGTTGGGAAAAGAATCATTCTTTCGATTTTAACTCTTTTCAAATTGTCCAAAAATGCCCCAGCCCATCAGATCTTGATTTTTGGGAATCCTTCCATATTTTGAAAAATAGTTCTGACTTAGTTAACGATCTCAATGCTATTCCTTATTTTTCTGCTGTTTGGCGTTCTTTTGTATAATTTTGCTTTTTCCCTTTCTAATTTATTCCTCTGATTTTGCTGGCATTTTCCATTTCCTACTTGTCTTTATTTATTTTTTTTTTCATTTACCGATTCGCTTTCTTTCATTCTGCTCTTTTTTTTGTTCTTGCGGTTAACAGTTTAACCTGGTGTTTTTTTATTATGTTAGCCTTTTGGCTTATCGTGTCGCCAATCGAATTCTTTCTTTCCATTTCGTACCTGGTAGAAAGCTTCGGTTCATTCTTTATTTTCCCATTGGATCTTTTTCGGCTCCGAATTTTTTTTTATTGGTGTTCATGTAATCCGCTATGTTTGCTTTTTAAGCTGTTCGCTTCTGTTTCCGTTGCTTTTGTCGGATGTCTGTGCATCCATAAGCTCACAACTTTTTTGCATTGATAAAGGCGTTCCTTGTAACGCCGAAACACGTGTCTGCAGTATCCCAGCTCATTTGTGCATTGTAACGTTGTTTATTTTCTGTATATCTTGGTGATGTTAGAGGAGGGGATGTTCGATCTCTTCCTCAGTCATTAAAACACGATTGCAGGCCTTTTTAGTCTACTTTCCCGAAAGACTAAAAAAGCATTAAAAGTGGCTTAATGGATCTAAAAAATATCGTTGATGATTATGTAATTTACTTCCAGTAGCGATTGCAATGGTGTTTCACTTGAATTCCTGCCTTAGACTTCTCTGACCACGAGACAAGATGGCCAGCAGAGGACTTTTAAGCCTACTTTCCTGTAAAAAATAAAAGAGACGACAAAAGTATTAAAAGTGGCTTAATGCATCAAAAAATATCGCCAAGTCAAAATAATATCGCCAAGTCAAAAAAATATCACCAAGTCAAAAAACTATCGCCAAATCCAAAAAAAAAAAAAAAAAAGTCGAAAAGAAATAAAAAAGAAAAATGAATATTGAAAAATCAAAAATAGGAAAGTTGGGTGTTGAGATGGGGAATTTGTGCGTTTGTCGGTCTGTCTGTCCCCCCCCTAATAACTTTTGAATGAACATTCCGATTTGAACAAACTTTTTTTGTTGGAAAGATCTCGGCGAGTACAGCTCATTCCCATATTTGATTTTCCGATTTGAACAATTTTTGGTTCAACTTTGAGCCGTTCAAATAACCTGTCCCGCGATACTAACTTTTTAGTTAACAGTCCGATTTGAACAAACTTTTTTTTGTTCGAAAGATCTTTTCAAGGATACTTCATTCCCGTATCTACATTTTCGATTTGAATAATTTTTCGTTCAACATTGAACCGTTCAAACAAGCTCCCTTCAAACAAGCCCCTAATAACTTTTGAATGAACAGTGGGATTTAAACAACCTTTTTTTTTGTTCGAAGGATCTCAGCAAGGATACTTCATTACCATATTTAAATTTTGAACATTTTTTCGTTCAACATTGAACCGTTCAAGCAACCTTTCCCCACATAATAACTTTTAAGTGAACCGTCCGAATTGAATAAACTTTTTTTTTGTTCAAAAGATCTCGGAGATTCTCATTCCCATAGTTCGCTTTTTGATTCGAACCATTTTTCGTTCAACGTTGAACCGTTCAGAAAAAAACTTAACATTAGCGCCTACGGGGAAATTTAAGTTGAATGTTGATCCTGAGCTTAACGGCGGATTTCCTTCAAACTAATTTTGTAATGAAATGGTTTTGATAAATAATGCATGTAAAGTACTTTTCTGGATAATCTTCTGTGAGGACTGATTCCGACTCCAACTCCGTAAACATGGCGGAAATGCAGGCTCAGAAAAAAAAAATGACTGACTATGCAGACGATTTTTTGTTTATTTATTTATCTGTTTTTTTTATTAATATTATTTTTGTTTAGCAGACGATTTTTTTTGGAACAAAAATTTTTCATTCGCGAGAGCATTTTATTTTTTTTATTTATATTTAACAACTGGCAACGGATTAAAAATGAAATTCGAGACATTTAATTAACGAACGAGTTTTTTTCCTTTCTGTGTATGTTCTTTGTACTTTTATTTATTTATTTATTTGTTGAAAACGATTGAGGAATTTTTATACGGAAGAACTATAACAGTTACACTCTCTAAAAGGTGCGAAAAAACTTAATTTATTCGTTTATTTGCTTTTTACGTGTTTATTTCATCTGATGGGATTGGTATATTTTGCATTTAGAAATCAGCTTTAAGTGATAAAAAGGTATGCTTGACATAATTTTCAGTCTCAGATAATCAAGATAATACTGATCAGATGCTAGAATGCCGGTGCCGATGTACGGGAAAGTAGGCTCGTTTAGTTCTTAACAGAACTTCTTGTTCAATAATGTGAAAGAAAATGATAGAATCCAGGAATTCTTCCAAGCGATTTTTTTTTGAAATTTAAGTTCCAAAAAAGCAATTTAGACGAATTTCGATGACAACGGGGGGTTTGGAGGCCTACCCCCCGAAATTTTTGACATTTATTTCCTGAAAAAGACGATCCGTAACAGTTCTAGGAAGGGGAGGGGATGGCAATGAAGTTTCTAAAACACTGTGATATTCACAGGAGAATCGTACTTTTTCTTTCTTGGATTTTTTATATTTTTTTCATCTCATCTATGCATTTTTTGGACCAACGTTTCGAGGGGGGTGCCCCCAAAACACCCCCCATAGTTACGCCACTGGTTCTGACTCACCCGTTCTGTCGTGTGAATCGGAACACGACTAAAAAAAATTATTTTTATAAATACCAACTTTTCAAAACATATTGTTTTCGCTTAAAATTGCTAAAATAAAGCAATACCGAAATTTCTAACCAAAAAATCCACTTAATTTTTTTTTAATCGTAATGTTTTATGTTGAAAATAGAAAATTGTTTCGATTCACCCCATTTTACGATTTACTAAAGTTTAGTGATCTTACAATGTGTTTCTGTAAAATTTACAAAGTACGCATTTCAAAATGGCAAGCGATTTCTACGGAAAAATAGGACACACACACTAACTGCAATCTGAAATCTTGACGTAAAATCAGTGAGGGAATTGAAACAGGTGTCAGTGTTATCAGCAGCATTAGGACTAGAATAGACGCGATAGTCATTTAGAAGCAGCTTCATAGATTAGGTAATGTAGTCTCATCTTAGCTTTTTTCATCATTCACCTATTTATTTTTACTTTTTCAAATTACATTACATTTTTCGGTAATGAATTTATGTATCAGAAAGATAGTTCTAAAAAAGTACTTACTTTTTAAATTAATTTAATACTCTTAGTACTCTTAGTACTTTTACTCACAGGGCCCGATTTAGAAATTAAGGGAGACCTAGACCATATACTTTTTTGGGGCCACCCTTATTGACACTTTAGAATTTAAGGCACTGAATGAAAGAAATTTAGAAATTGACTAGAGCAATTCTAGTCATTTGAGGACACCAAAATTGTAGGTGCCTTAGACCACGGTCTAGTTGGCCTATGCAGTAATCAGGCCCTGGTTACTCATATCGCTCACTTCTTTAAAAACGTCATACAGTGAACTCTCATTTATGCGCCGGCCCAAGGGACCAAATGCCTTCCGTGAGCAATTAAGGCCAAAGATAAAAGAGAAAATTGAAGAAACATGCTTATTTTTCAAAGAAAATTAATTATTTTTTTTACATTTTACGAAAAATTCGGCGCATAAGTGAAATATTTATCTTAAGAGCGACGCATAAACGAATGATATTATCATTATTTTGCTATGGAATGTGTTGGGACTATTGAAAATGGTCGTATAAGTGAAAAATGCCTATAAATGAGGCGGTGTATAAATGAGAGTTCACTATTTCTAAAACGTTATTTTCCGTCAGAGCTATTTAAAGTTTAAAAGTAAGATATCATGTAGTAAAACTATGTATAAACCACTGATTGAACAATTTTTCATGCATATGGTCTTTTTTAAGAAATTCTGATATTTTTTCTCTGCTTCAAGAAGATGAAGTGTAACTTTAAAAAAATTGCGTTGTATTTATGCCGTTTTTTCATTGAAAATCGAAGAAAATG
>JAXGGA010009171.1:0-52764 GCA_038373865.1 Uloborus plumipes | reverse complement strand
GAGGGGGTCAATTAAAATACAAAACTGTATTTTAATTGACCCCCTCTGACCCCCCTCCCCCCAATTCCGAATTTAACCCATTCTGGGGAGGGGGGTCAATTAAAATACGAAAGTATTTTAATTGACCCCCCTCTGACCCGCTCCCCCAATTCGGAATCAACCCCCAATTCGGGGGGGGGGGCAATTAACTGTCCTCTCCCCCCAATTCGGAATTCCCCCCCCCCCAATTCGGGGGAGGGGTCAATTAAAATACAAAACTGTGTTTTAATTGACCCCCCTCTGACCCCCCTCCCCCAATTCGGAATTACCCTCCCATCCGGGGGAGGGGGTCAATTACAATACAAAACTGTATTTTAATTGACCCTCTCTCTGACCCCCCTCCCCCAATTCGGAATCCCCCCATTCGGGGGAGGGGGGGTCAAATAAAATACAAAACTGTTTTAATTGACCCCCCTCTGACCCCCTCCCCCAATTCGGAATTTCCCTCACATTCGGGAGAGGGAGGTAATTGAAATACAAAACTGTATTTTAATTGACCCCCTCTGAACCCCCTCCCCCCCATTCTGGGGAGGGGGGTCAATTAAAATACAAAATTGTATTTCAATTGATCCCCCTCTGACCCGCTCCCCCAATTCGGAATCAACCCCCAATTCGGGGGGGGGGTCAATTAAAATACAAAACTGTATTTTAAATGACCCCCCCTCTGGCCCCCTCCCCCAATTTGGAATTCCCCCCCAATTCGGGGGAGGGGGTCAATTTAAATACAAAACTGTTTTAATTGACCCCCCTCTGACCCCCTCCCCTAATTCGGAATCCCCCCCATTCGGAGGAGGGGGAGTCAATTAAAATACAGAAGTGTATTTTAATTGACCTCCCCCCCTCTGACCCCCTCCTTCAATTCGGAATTAAAATACAAAAAAAAGTGCCTGCGAAAAGACTGAAAATGATTTTCGTCAATACTTTGCAAAAGACACTCTAAAACAACATTCAGAAAAAAAAAAAAAGAACACATGAAATTAATGTGTAATCGAGTATCGTGGGATGTGTTTCGATGAATAATGCATGAATAGAAAAATCACTTGAAAGAAATAACGCGGTTTTCACTGAAAAGCAAAGCGAAATCTAGATTGTTAACACAGAAAAACGCTCAAACCAACCCTAGGAGATCAGCGCCACAAGCGGCGACAACGGTAACTTCGCCTTGTACGAAATTTCCTTTGATCTCCGCCGCGTCTGGCTAGCCGTTTAAGATCGCAGGTAGCCATGATCTTTCTAACTATCTTTCTATGTCACGCTTCTTTCTCCTGAACGCCAATGACCTGAAAGTTGAACCAGGTACCGATAGATAGGTAATTTTTCAGGCTTTATTAGCTTCAACTAGCTGCGTAGCCCGGCGTTGCACGGGCTGTAATGTAGTGAAGGCAGTTTGAGAAAACTACTCGCCACCAAGGCGGCTCGCCTTTAAAGAAATGAGGAAAGTTTAAACAGCTTACTCGCCGTCAAGGCGGCTCGCCTTTACAGTAGCGAGGAAAGTTTCAATTCACTACTCGCCGCCAAGGCGGCTCGCCTTTAAAGTACCAAGGAAAAGTTTAATAAACTACTCCCCGCTAAAGCGGCTCGCTAAAAAGCTTTCCTGCATCAAAGAATCAATCGAATTATTTGCACATTCTTCCTCAAAAATAAAGACGATGTCAAGTAGCACATACTTATCACTCTCCCTAAATTACAAATAAAATTCCTTTCCAAAAACAATTATTTCCAAACCGCTTTCTTCCGGTAAAATTAATTGCAAAATTCTAAACGAAAAAGTTCTTTTAATATTTGGATCGAAGCCAGAAAAAGTCCCTTCTAAAAACAGCAATTGCAATTTTATTTAAAAACACATTTTCAAAATGGTACCTGAGAAAAAATATGTCATTAATAATTAGAATAAAAACAATTGTTAGAACTTTGTTATAACACGTATTCAAAATGACAATGAAAAAAATAACACTCTTTCATTTTAAAAAGTTCAACTTAATTAACGTTTTAATTCAAAATCGCAACGGAAAGAAATAAATATCTTGGAATTTTAAATAGTTCAATAATTTAATTAACGTTTTAATTCAAAATGGCAACGGTAAGAAAAAATGTCTTGGAAGTTTAATCCTTAATTAGGCTTAATCGCTTTAAATTTGACTACTTATTAATTAAACATTCGCTTTAAATTTGACTACTTATGGATCGCAGCCAGAAAAAGTCCCTTCTAAAAACAGCAATTGCAATTTTATTTAAAAACACATTTTCAAAATGGTACCTGAGAAAAAATATGTCATTAATAATTCGAATAAAAACAATTGTTAGAACTTTGTTATAACACGTATTTAAAATGACAATGGAAAAAAATAACACTCTTTCATTTTAAAAAGTTCAATTTAATTAACGTTTTAATTTAGTGCCGAATTCAAATTTTGGAATTTGCGATTGCATTGGTGAGTTGCGATCGTCCGTGTTTCACTTGAATTCCTGCCTTAAAATCGCAACGGAAAGAAATAAATATCTTGGAATTTTAAATAGTTCAATAATTTAATTAAAGTTTTAATTCAAAATGGCAACGGTAAGAAAAAATGTCTTGGAAGTTTAATCATTTATTAGGCTTAATCGCTTTAAATTTGACTACTTATTAATTGATATCTTCGCTAATTAAAATCGTATAATTATATAGATTGAAACTAATGAAGCCTGAAAAATTACCTATCTATCGGTACCTGGTTCGACTTTCAGTTCATTGGCGTTCAGGAGAAATAAGCGTGACATAGATAGTTAGAAAGATACTCAGTTTTTAATATAAGTAGATTGATATAATTATACGATTTTAATTAGCGAAGATGGGTGATTCTCCAAAATCCGAACAATATGATGTCCCCGTAGGACAGCACAAAAATTATTTGACCTAGAAAGTTTTTTTACTTTTTTAATTGTTAGAAATACGTATTCTGATGTTATTCAATCCATATCAAAGCAATTTTTCATTTATTTTTTTCTACAAAAATTTTTAAATAGCCAAAAAGTCACCTTTTTTGCGTGTCCCACCCTGTTTCCAACATGTAAATAAATTATTTTAAAATTTTACGTGAACATTGCATAAATTCCACTTGTAGTGTTGAATTATGTATAGTTATGAGTGTAATGTAGTGTTGTTTTAGCTTATTTAAATGTGTATATAATCAGGTACATCATTTTGAAGTTTGTCCCCAGATTGCATGTCCCTCTCCTGGCCTACAAATTGGTTCAATTATTAAAGGCAAAAAGAAGGAATTTTGAATCTGCAGTACTATAACACTGTTTATTCTCATCACTTCTTTGGACTCATAGAGTATTTTGTTTATAGAATGTGTCTGCTGTTCGTATTATTTTTCCTTAGTTCAAAATGAGGTATGTAACATTTTCGATGTCCCTCTCCTGGCCAACATTTCTGTTCTAAATAAAATAAAAATAATAATTCTGCCTGCAGTGTGTAATTGAGTTAAGAGGATAAAAGAGAAAAATACCATTATTTACCTTCTATATAATTCCGGGTAGAAATATCAGCCTTTTTTGATTAAAATGTCCCTCTCCTGGCGCAAAAAAAATGTCCCTCTCCTGGCGCAAAAAAAAATGTCACTCTAGCATTACTTTTAAAGCACTGGTAAAACATCCGGTAGAATAGATGGATTTATTTACCAAACATTAGTTTAGAACTAAGATTATGATAAAAAGTTGGCAGACGATAAATTAAAAAATGTAACTGTAAAATAATTCTTTTATTTAGTTGTTTGTTTCTTGTTTTTCAGACGAATTTTTCAAAACAAATCTGTCGGTTAGACATTTTTTAACTTTAACGCTGCTCGAATAGGTGAGTGAAGTTACATTAAATTTTGTTGTAGATTCATTTTAGAGAACAGCTTTTTTGCCTGAAGTAAATTACCTTTCTGAACTGGATAATTTAAATTAACAAACCTGGTACTTACTCTGAAAATTGTTATTAACTATTTTGGTTTAGAATTAAGCTCTAGTTGAATTCTATTTTGAAACTGATGCTAACAATGGTAGTGATAGAGGCAACAATAATTATTGTGACAGCTTAATTTAATTAATTATACCAATTAGAAATAAAACACTTAGAGAATTACATTAAAAGTAATAGCTATACATGTTCGAATATTGATGAATTAATTTATATAAATATTAAATTTGTCGGATGCTGCATCTCTTAAAACAGTGTTCGTTTAAGGAGGTTGTAAATTAGTGTTGTTTGTCAACAATAAACATAATTTTTCATTCATGTTGAAGTTATTTCTTTGTTATTGTTGTAAAATTTCTGATAATCCTTGATAAAATTCATTTGTTTGCTCGCTTAGTGCTTCTTGTCACTCTCTCGGTTTGAAAAAATTGACCCACCCCCTTTTGGGGGGTGTAGCACACTTAAAGTGAGTTCCCTCTATTTTTCTCTTAATAAGCTCCTAACAAAGAGTAAGTATGATTTTTTAAAGATTTTTTTAAGCATTTTTATTTTTATAGAGTTTGTGAGTCGAAAATACCAGGTTTTTGGAGAATCACCCAGATATCAATTAATAAGTAGTCAAGTTTAAAGCGATTAAGCCTAATAAATGATTAAATATGAAATCCATTCTTGCAAACCGTCGTTGCTATGAAACAATAATAACAATGATAATGAGAATTTTGAATGAAGGCTTAACTAAATCAAACACGAAACTCATAAGCGGGCCACTTATGTAGTAATTTTATCGCTAGCTACTGGTAATACTCTGAAGTGACAAAAGTCATGGGATACCTCTTAATATCGTGTCGGCCCTCCTTTTGCCCGGCGAAGTGCAACAACTCGACGTGGCATGGACTCAACAAGTCGTTGGAAGTCTTCTGCAGGAATATTGAGCCATGCTGTCTCGATAGACGTCCATAATTGTGAAAGCGTTGATGGGGCAGGATTTTGGGCACGAACAGACCTCTCGATGGTGTCCCATAAATGCTCAATGGGATTCATGTCGGGCGATCTAGGTGGCCAAATCATTCGTTGGAATTGTCCAGAATTTTCTTCAAACCAATTGCGAACAGTTGTGGCCCGGTGACATGGCGCATTGTCATCCATAAAAATCCCATCGTTGTTTGGGTACATGAAGTCCATGAATGGCTGCAAGTGATCTCCAAGCAGCTGCACATAAGCATTTCCAGTCAATGTTCGGTCCAGTCGCACTAGAGGACCAAGTCCATGCCATGAAAAAACAGCCCACACCATTACGGAGCCACCACCAGCTTGAACAGTGCCTTGCTGACAGTTTGGGTGCATGGCTTCGTGGGGTCTGCGCCACACTCGAACCCTACCATCGGCTCTTACCAGCTGAAATCGTGACTCATCGGACCAGGCCACGGTTTTCCATTCATCTAGGGACCAACCGATATGCTCACGTGCCCACGAGAGTCGCTGCAAGCGATGTCGTTCTGTCAGTAAAGGCACTCGAGTCGGTCTTCTGCTGGAATAGCCCAAGAAATCCAAATTTCTCCGCACAGTTCTAGCAGACACGTCCATTGTACGTCCCACATTGATTTCTACGGTGATTTGACGCAGTGTTGCTTGTCTGTTAGAATTTACGACTCTTTGCAGACGTCGCCGGTCTCGATCTTTAAGTGCAGGCGGTCGACCACTGCGCTGTCCATGGTGGGATGTTATGCCTGAAATTTCATACTCTCGGCACACTCTTGACACAGTGGATCTGGGAATGTTGAATTCTCTAACGATTTCCGAAATGGCATGACCCATGCGTCTAGCTCCAACTAACATTCCGCGTTCAAAGTCTGTTAATTCACGTCGTGCGGTCATCATCACGTTAAAACCTCTTCACATGAATAACTTGAACAGAAATGAAAGCTCTGTAAAAGCACTGCGCATTTATACCTGTTCTATGCGATGCTACTGCCATCTGAAAATTTGCATATTGCTATCCCATGACTTTTGTCACTTCAGTGTATTTTGAAACATTTATTTGTTGAAGAGCCATCTACTTATATTAAAAACTGAGTATCTATGTCTGCTTTTTTCCTTTGAGCGAGCTGAACTTACTGAAACTTTCCTCACCATCTTGAAGGCGCGAAGCATCTCAATAATTCGAATGATTTTTTTTATATAGGAAAAAAGTAAAGGCGTGAAGCGCCTGTAAGCGAGCCGCCTTGGCGGGGAGTAGTTTCTTTAAATTTTTTTCTCACTACTTTCAGGGCACGAAGTGCCCGTGCAACGCCGGGCCACGTGCGTGGTATGTCTTGAAATCGACTGAACATTAAATTATATCAAATAATATAACTTCAGAATGAGGTAAAAGTTAGAGAAGGGGACGTTATGCATCAACATGCCGCATGAAGCTAATCTAGCTGCCCTGGCAACTAGTTATCTATTAAACATCGTTTTAAAGGGAACAGTTTGTAATTAGGTATGCTACAGTTTTTGATATCTCTTTATCATTGTATTTACGTTACAGTAATTGCGAAACCGTAGTGATATGTCCCTTTTCTATAGAAACATTCTTATTCATTCTCTCATTAGAAACTATGTTGCGTTTTAGTCCTTTAAATAGGCTTGTTCACTTATACGTCTCTTTCACTTATGCGCCTTTTTCTGTTGGTCCCTTGGGCAGGCGTATAAGTGAGAGTTCACTGTATTTATGAATTAATTTATTATGAGTTTAGTGATTATAGCTCAGTGTTGATTTGACAGCGTTTACCATCATGTATCATCATGAGGTGTTAAAGCTGTGCTGCAAAAAACTAAAATATGTGCAGGCACTTCAGAGCTTCAAGAAGCTTTATTATAATTAGTGGGTCATTCCATGTGAAATCAACAAGCCTCAAAACTTGACCATCACCAATTTCAAAAAAAAATATACGGTTGATTATCTCTATTAACTGATACAAAAAACTGATTTTTAAAATTTTTTTCAGCTGTTAGTTTTTTGTGTGAGATTACTTAAAAAACGCTAAAAATGGAAAAAAGTAAAATTTTGAACATACAAAGATTCAATTTTCTCAGCTTCTATTGCAGCTAGAGTCTTTTGTTATATGTCATTGTAAAGCTCTTTAAACAAGCTTTCAAATGATATATAATTTGACAAGGTTTCATGATGTTAATATTTCAAGGTCACCAAAAGCATTATTTGACCTTGAATATTTCAAAAAGTGCATTTTTTAAAAATCTGAAAAATATATATATATTACTTCCAAATGTAGTGTATATGTGGTAAAATTTGCAGAATGGGACAGCAATGGGATCTGGATGAAAAATGGAATCAACTTTTTACACTCTTACCACTTTATTGCAATGCCTATGGCTCCTGAGGATATATAATACAGAAATATTGCAAACTGCGAAATGTTATTTACAAGTGACGGTTGGCTTATTCCACGTCTTGTTTTGAGAGGTTATAAATCATTCCTTTTCCGTTTCTACTAGGGTCTACTTTCGAAATAATAGCACTTATGGGCACATTGACAACATTTTCAAAGTCTGGATAGTAGATAGAATTTGAGGGTCCATGAGGTTGCAACAGCTTAATTTTTTTCATCTGTGTGTAAGACGCACCTTAGCCACCAATATCCATTATACCTGCAGATCAAGAATCCAACCATTTCTGGGCAATCAAGATCGCCTTTGACAGTTGTTCGTCAACACGACAGACGTTCGATCCTTATAGTGTTGAAAATGAATATGCATTCACTTGCATCTGAGTCCTGTTTAATGGCATTACACAATGAAGACTCTGAGTACCTGGTGTTGTTCTTGCCATCATTTTTCTGGATTTCAAAGCCTCTTCTTTCATATCAAATCAATTCAGTTTCAATATTGCACAATTGAACATTATAAACAGGAAGCAGAGGCTTTGAAATCCAGAAAATGACGGCAAGAACAACACCAGGCACTTAGTCTTCATTGTGTAATGCCATTAAACATGAATCAGATGCAAGTGAATGCATATTCATTTTCAACACTATAAGGATCGAACGTGCTACAACTGTCAAAGGCGATCTTGATTGCCCAGAAATGGTTGGATTCTTGATCTGCAGGTATAATGGATATTGGTGGCTAAGGTGCGTCTTAGACACAGATGAAAAAAATTAAGCTGTTGCAACCTCATGGACCCTCAAATTCTATCTACTATCCAGACTTTGAAAATGTTGTCAATGTGCCCATAAGTGCTATTATTTCGAAAGTAGACCCTAGTAGAAACGGAAAAGGAATGATTTATAACCTCTCAAAACAAGACGTGGAATAAGCCAACCGTCACTTGTAAATAACATTTCGCAGTTTGCAATATTTCTGTATTATATATCCTCAGGAGCCATAGGCATTGCAATAAAGTGGTAAGAGTGTAAAAAGTTGATTCCATTTTTCATCCAGATCCCATTGCTGTCCCATTCTGCAAATTTTACCACATATACACTACAGTTGGAAGTAATACATATATTTTTTTCAGATTTTTAAAAAATGCACTTTTTGAACTATTCAAGGTCAAATAATGCTTTTGGTGACCTTGAAATATTAACATCATGAAACCTTGTCAAATTATATATCATTTGAAAGCTTGTTTAAAGAGCTTTACTATGACATATAACAAAAAACTCTAGCTGCAATAGAAGCTGAGAAAATTGAATCTTTGTATGTTCAAAATTTCATTTTTTTCCATTTTTTGCGTTTTTTAAGCGGTCTCACACAAAAAACTAACAGCTGAAAAAAATTTTAAAAATCAGTTTTTTGTATCAGTTTATAGAGGTAATCAACCCTATAATTTTTTTTAAAATTGGTAATGGTCAAGTTTTGAGGCTTGTTGATTTCACATGGAATGATCCTAGTATATTTCATAGACTTTGTGTTAATAGACTTCATTTAACTCTTAAAGCCTAATGGGTCATTCCATAGAAATGTCAACCTCAGCCGAAGAAAAAAAAATACCGAAGTGAAAAAGTATAAAAAAATACATATATAAATAAATAAATAAAAATCATACATCATAAGAAGTTAAACATAATTGAAAAATTATTGTAATTATCACTGAGGTTAGCCATAATAAATAGTTTGTAGAGTATTTACTGCTTGCAAAGAAAATTACAACGTTAAGAAGGCACAAATAAGCAGGGATACTGCATACCCGTATTTCGGCGTTACGAGGAACGCCTTTTTCAGTGCAAAAAAAAAATGTGAGCTTATGGATGCACAGACATCCGACAAAAGCCTTTTGTCGGATCTTCTGTCACTTAAAATCTAGTAAAATCAGTGCCATCTAGATTGAGAGTTGTTATAAAGGACTTAGGCTATCCAACAAATCACAATTTTTTTTTTTTGAAAAATTGTAAAATTTGCAATATTAATGCCCTTGTTTTTGTTTGCATACTTACTTTTGTGATGTAAATTACATCCTATTTTAAGTTAAGCTCATCTTGCTAATTAAATATTTGTATTTTTTAAATATTTTTCATTCTGTAATTAAGCTTAATGTTGCTGTAATCGAAATAAATCGTTAATTTGAAAACTCTAATATTGTAAGTCTGTTTTTTTTCATATTACACCATCACAAACACTCTGCATACTTACTTTTGTGACTAAGTGTATAAGTGAACAAGAATATTTAAAGGACTAAAACGCTGCGTAGTTTCCAATGAGGGAATGAATAAGAATGTTTCTTTAGAAAAGGGACATATTACCACGGTTTGGCAATTACTGTAACGTAACTACAATGACAAAGAGAAAACACACTTATAGCATACCTAATTACAAACTGTTCTCTATAAAATGATGCATAATAGATAATTGTCCCTCTCCGAACTCTAGTTCATGCGGAAAAAATACCTTTCGTGAGCAATAAAGGCGAAAGATTAAAGAGGAAAGTAAAGAAAAACATTTATTTTTTTAAAGAAAAGAACAAATTATTTTTTTTACATTTTAGGGATAATTCGACGCATAAGTGAAATGTTTATCTTTAGCTCGACGCATAAACGAATGATACGATCATTATTTTGCTATGGAATGTGCCGGGACCATTAAAAATCGTCGTATAAGTGAAAAAGGCGCATAAATGAGGCGGCATATAAGTGAGAGTTCACTGTATAAACAGAATATCGATGTATTTTGGACCGAACTCTGGGAAGAAATTTAACTGTTAAAGGGTTAATTTTAAATCAATATGTTTCATCAACAAAAAAATCTCAAGAACTACCATCGTTTGCTTAATTTTACCTTAAATTTATTACTTGCAACGGTAGAAGTAGGTAATTCATAGAGGCAGTGACTTAGTAAAATAACGGAACAGTTTTGCTTTATGGATCACCTTTTTTTTCCTGAACAGTAGTGGGACGGGTGAAAAACGCATGACAAAGATGGATTGCTTGAAACAACGATCTACTGTTTGAATAATAGTGGCAGCAGCTTTAAGGGATGAATAATGGGCTTTCCTTTTGGATAAAAATTGATCGTTTCTTTAAAGAAATTAGACTTCTTTATCCAAAACACGTATTTCCTTTCTTCGACCGAGAGGATTTATTATTTTGCTCGGACACTCACATTATCACAAATATTCTTCCAGAAACAAAGTTGCTGTGGTTTAAGTGGTTAAAGATGCTGTACTTATGCATCTTAACAAAATGACAAGCGGTGTTTCAATTGTTCTTTTTTTATTATTATACGAGAAAGCTATCATGATTTCATACTTTTTGTATAAAATGCTGTCTGCAAACATTAAAAAAAGGAAAAGCAGTGAAGTGAGTAGGTATGATTGAAATTTATATTCTTCATTTACGTTCGTGCGTTTTTAAAGTTGAATACACTGAAGTACACGTGTAAAAATTTTAGTTCAGAGAGAAACAAAATCAGTACCTCAAAACCAGACTGACGTAAATCACATTGACACTACTATACAGGAAAAATTGGAACTTGCACTCTTTTGTTATTGTTGCGCCAGATCAGCTGACAGTTTGGGATGCGCTGCTTCACTTTTCCAACTGTAATTTGTTTTTTTTTTGCTGTTGCTGTTGTTGTTGTATTGTTCCAACAACTAGGCACAAACCTGGATGTTATGGTTGGCAATTTGGGGTCTTTCACTTTTCAACTGCACCTTTATTTGGTATCAAGTCCGACTTCTAAACTACATAAATGCCATATAAAGACCCGTTTATGGGGTAGGCAATCATTCACAGCACAACAACACTTTTCACACGAAAAGGACAATAACAAGAGAGAGAAAGTACAGCCACACACGCCTGAACCGAGATTCGAACCCGGAATCTCCCCAATCCGAGTTAGACTTCTTTCACCACTAAATTAGGACTCTTTTACATTGGTAATTAGCCCTGGTAAACACACTTTTGAGCACCATGTAACACTGGTAAATGACTATGAAGGATTTCTTTTAATCTAATTACGTTGATAGGCTCAATGCAGACCAGGATTTTACATACAGTTCAGTTTTTGGATTTACGCTAGTCTGTCCCTGAAGTACGGAAGCGTAGAATTTCCCTATGTGTAGATTTTGAAAGGTTCAAGCATAATGGACCAAGGTAGTACACCCAACTTTTAATCGTTTCATAAACTGTTTAAAATGCATGCTACAATTTGACAACTTTTTAAACACATTTATGGAATGAAGTGTGCTGCTAGGGGAGGATTTCAAAACAAGTCGATACAAAGTTTAAGATTGATTCAGGTGCTCTAACGTTTCGGAAATCACAGAATATTATTCAATAGCTTCGTGGGGACAATGTGATTACAATCACTGACCGCACGCTATTGTTACTATAGCTTTCAGATCGTCAATTCATTGGGTTTGATAGAGTGACAGAAATGCAATGTCGATGAAACGGTGGTTGGTTTCGCAAATTGTAACATGATTCGAACAATACTCGCTTGCAGTAACTGATGACAACTAGTTGTTCGCTTGGAAGAATTTGCAGTTTATTTGCGAACATGGCATAGACTTGAATGGAAATTTGTTACACAGTAGGTTTTTTTCAGATATGAGAACGAAATATTTCTTAATTTAACTTGTTTTTATTATTATTATTAAAGACTTTTTCTGTACTTGCTTTTGTCATGGTTTTCACGTTTTGCTTCCGGTTGCAGAGTTAAATCCAGCCGCGTGAACTTTAAAGCACTTCCGCTTTTTAAGACCCGGTTTCCTAGGAGTGAAATCGTCGATCCCTGGCGAGGCGACAGACGCCGCCGCCTTCTGCGCATGCGCCTGAGCCGCAGATTGACGTCGCTTCATGCCACGCTCCAATCAAACTGGTTCTGATTCTTCGTCGGCGACGATTCTAGGAAACCAAGCCTATAGTGGTACGAGCGGCACAGTGCGTTCCCTCACTCTGCTGTATTTTTTTAAAGGCTTATCTTTTAAATATGTGGAACTGCAAAGGTTTGGCTTACGTGGTTTTGAGTCGAGTACAATCATTGGCAGGCTACGACTGGAAGCTTTAAATCCGACTGAAATTGTTGGAGATAAACCTTGCAATATTAAAGCAAAAGAAGAAATGAAACGAATGAGATTAGCTAACAATCAACATATTAGTCAGGTTCAAAAATTTGCTTAAGTGACTTATTAAAAATGGCTAAGGGCTGTAAAAAATGCATTGGTAGTTCTTCAAATTGAACATTACGCTTGATGCCGTTTGACTCAAAGTTAATAAATTAACAAAATTGGAAACGAAATATTCTCATGAATAAAAAATAAAGTGTTCTGGAATAGCATTTTTAACGGCGTTTGTTATTTTCTCGGTGAATTATGGGTCATTTTCACCATATGCTTACATTTCAGAATTTTTAAGTAATTTTTTCAACTTGCTATTTTTTTTCAGAATCACTAACAGATGTTTTGTCACATATTTTTGGTGTGTGAAAAGTAATTGATTGTACACTTTGATGCATAATTAAGTATTCTAGTGCTGTTGAAAAACTTTAAGTTGCAAGGAAAATCGTCGGCCGTTAACATACAAATTCGATATGAAATCTCACTTTTAAACTATATCATAGCTCCTAGAACCAACTTCATTTGAAATTATTTGTGTCCCTGTAGCTTAAAACGATGTTTGCGATCATTAAAATATTGATCAAAAACTGTATGGTAACGGACTTGACATTTGGTAACGGATTTGACCAGTAACGGACTTGACATTTCAACCAAAATGTCAAATTATGGCTAGGTTGTCGAATTTAAAAATTGAACAACAATATGCATTTTCTTAGAGTTGTATAATAAACAATGTTTCGGGGTAAAACTTGAGAAAAAGTAAAAATTAATACTTAAATCGTTGGTAACAGACTTGACAAAGAATAAAAATACGCACCTGGAAGAAATCTTGTGCGAAACGCCACAGCAGTATTTCTCGACTCAGGAAAACAAAATGGTACGAAATAGTTACGTCACTAGTTTGTTAACTTAACTGAATACGTGTTACCATCTTTTGACTGCAATAAATACCTTTTTCAGCTAAAATAATCTTAGGGTAACGGACTTGACAAGAACTGCCGAAAGATATTCATACATTTCTCAATGAAAAACAATTTCTATTGTCAATATTTATTATTAATATCATACACTAATAGTCAATATATAAAAATAATTTGTTTTATATACTTTTTTATACAATTAAATGTATAAAAAAATAGTTGAACTTGCGAAAATTGTAAATGGACAAGCGTTTTTGTCTTGATTCTCATTTTTAAAGACTTATATAAAAATAAATAAATAAATTTCAACAATTTTTTGAGTGATAGAATTTTTTTGGGGGTATTTCTTGCAGAAAATAATTGTTCGCATTGAATTTTAAACATAAGTTATGCTTCAAAATTGTCTTTTTAACCTCCGGACAGCAAATGTAAGCAAATTTTGAAAATGACCCTTATGCTTAACGACGTTTGTCTTCACGTAATTCTAAATAAATTTTAAAACGAAAAAACTTTGAAATAAAATATAAAAAAAACTTTTTAAATTTAAAGACTATTTCTGTCCGCTCATTCGCACTAAAAAGTATGAAATAAACTAAGTATTCGATATAGTGATTCTAGTGTTCAGAAATTTCAATTCATCTTGATGTATTTATATTTACGTTAATGCTAAAGCAGCCAATAAAGTTAAAATTAAAATTTTGATTTAAGAAATAGGCGGTATAGTAAAAGTAATAAATAGTATACCACCTATTTCTTAAATCAAATTTTTAATTTTAACTTTATTGGCTGCTTTAGCATTAACGTAAATATAAATATATCAAGATGAACTGAAATTTCTGAGCACTATAATCACTATATCGAATACTTAGTTTATTTCATACTTTTTAGTGCGAATGAGCGGACAGAAATAGTCTTTAAATTTAAGAAGTTTTTTTTATATTTTATTCTTTCTACGTTTCAATGTTTCCGGTTATTTGATTGATATTATAGTATTCCTTAGCATTGTTGACACTCAGCGGGATAGTCAAAAACTTTAAATTTGTAAGAAATGGTAATAGCTGCAAACTCGATCAACAAAAGTGGTCTTCTAATTGACAAATCAGATTGATGTCGGAAAAACATCAAATTGTTTTCTGAAGGACATTTAATAAAATAAGCATCAAGTAATGATAGCAACAGTTTTTGGCTTGTAATTTTTTTTCTTGTTTCATATTTTCTCATGTCACTTAGAAAAGAGAAAAATATTTTGAAATTTTAGAAGTATTCCATCCTGCAAGAATGCTTTTAATATGAGGTGAAAATCTTGGACAGAAAAATACTAGGTACCACTGATATATGTCATTGTTAAGCCAATCGCAAAAATTACTAGTTTACACAAAATTTAAAACAAGGTTTGGAAATGAGGCTATTACTGGTTTTAATTAAAAAAAAACAGAATGCTCGTTCAAACTTTACTAATGATATAAAGTTCAAGAGAGTTTTTGTTTGTTTGAACGTGCTAATCTTAAGGAACTACTGGTTCGAATCAAAAAATTATTTTTGTGTTGAATGGTCCATTTAATAAGAAAGGCTTTAGGCTATATAACATTGCATTCTATGAAAGGAGCTATTATTATAGATTGAAAATAATAATGATCGAAAAGCATGAGCGGATTAGTTTCCACTCTTCTCGAGAGATGGCCTTCGCTGAACTTATTGTTTTAGCAAATATGTGTAGAGGGCGCTGACAAAAGTGAGCAGCCTTGGCGGCGAGTTTGTTGCTCTACCGAAAGAGGATGCGTTACTTAACCTCGCTTTCATTTATAAGGTAGCCCGGTTGACGAAAAAAAATCAGCAAGCTATTTAACGTTGAATTTCAATAATATGTAGTGCTTCTTACTTTTAGTTTGCTTGGTATATCATCTATCCTTTGCAGAAAGGAATATTTTTACAAAAGGGCTCCAGTCATCCCGAAGCAGGTGCATTTATACATATTAAGCAATTTTTTGAGGCGCAATTTTCTTTCATTACGTTTAGTTTCTAAAAAACAGTAGACGTTAATTTATTAAACTTTTGAAGTAATCAATGTAACCGTTTAAATCCAATACTAAAAAAAACATTCTTTTTTATTTTTAGTTTGCCTCATGTGCTATCAAAATGATCTTTCAAGAACCTAAATAAAGATTAATAAACATATTAGGTATAAAATACCTAAATATCAAGGAGCATTCTTTCTACTACCAGCAGAGGCTTTTTCTACTTCTTGCAGAGGCTTTTTCTACCAACTTTTGCAGAGGCTTTCTTTACATTTTGGTGCGGCACGTGTTTGCTGCCTTATATTTTAGTTTAGCAGAGTGGTAAACCGTTGACTATTCTTTGCTATAATAATAATTCAGAAAGTTTGAATGTCTAGTTGTCTGTCAGGATGTCGGTCAGTCTGTCTGTCTGTTTCGCGGGTAGGGTCAAGGCCGTGCGATCGATTTTCCTGAAAGTTGGCGCAAAATTAGTTCATCGTACGTCGAAGTGTTTCTTCGAAAATTTGATTTTTTTTCTATTTTAATGTTGCAAGCTCATTTTTTACACGCATTTGACAAAATGGGGAAAAAATACTTGATATACATTTTCAAATTTTATGTCATTCAAAAGCTTGAAATTTTCTGCATTGAATGATATTATTTCGAAGTTTCTACGAGCATTAGGTGAGCTGAAATAATTGTTTTCAGAATTCCGGAAAACAAGGCTTATCTCGTGCATTAGAAACGATTCTGAAGGATAAAGCTTGAGGTTAAAATCAAAAGTTACAGCGAATTAAATTAAAAATAACTTCTTTCAAGTGTAAATAAAAAAATCAACTTACAAATAAACGTCGATGTATAAAATCAAGTGCTACCTTTGACTTTTAGTTTGCTTGATATACGACTCAAAATTATCCTTTAAGAATCGAGCAAAATATCTGCTTAAAAATGTCTAAAAAAGTTATAAATATCAAGCATTTACTCGCTTTGAAAGAGAATTATTCATGCAATAATTCCTTTTTTCTCTCTTTATTTTCTTAAGTTATTCATGAGCTCTTTTTTTTGCAACGAACACTCGTTTTTGATGTCGCGGCAGCAGTTTTATTAGATTATAGATAAAATCTCCCGACTCCCCTACTATGCTTATTAAGTCACTTCACTTCCTTCGCAGCTGTTCTAGAACGGCTTAAACTTTGATGTGCATTTTCTATTATTAATAAAATTTTGACATGTGCTAAATTGCTCGACGCTCGCTGAGACAGAATTTCACTTTAATTCGGTGCTACGTATACGTGGCCGAAAATGCAATTACTTTGTGTCGTTGATATAGAATTTAGTTCAGGTGTTAAAGGATGAAAAATTGTAAAAAGTATTGGATAGCTCTGATTACATGTGTATGTGGGAAATAACGTAACTCTATAATAGACTTCAGGGCCGTAGTTAAGGGGTATGTTTTTTGGATTCGAACACCCTCCGAAAATTTTCAATACTATTACCAAAATGGTTTTATAGTTTTTCAGTGAAAAAAAATATTACTGCTATTTTATTTTAATTTTCTTATTTACTTTGAAACTGCATTTGAAAAATGAAATTATCATTATTGAATAATTGTACAAATTAAGTGCTTTTTCTGCAGTATTTATTTTTAGTGTAGTTATTTCAAACACAATGTCACAACAATACTCCTTTTGTGCAATGAGTTACCGCCCGTAAGCCAGGGCTGAGGCAGAACTGTAGCAAATGCACCCACAGCTCGATCATAGCATCCTAAAGTCTTAGGATGCTATGATCGAGCTGTGGGTGCATTTGCTACAATACTCCTTTTATTTCGAATTTATAATACCACTAAGAAAAACACCAAAATTCTTCCAATTTGTAAGCACCAAACTCTATATTTAATACATCTTATAAGTGTCCGACAAGATAGAAATTTTAAAAGTACTCCTTCGAATGCGCGTATATGAGTGAACTCATCTATGAATTTTGTTCCTTCTTCATTGAAACGATGAGCCTTTTTTTTTAAAACATTTTTCATGTTAATACCCTTTACCATCCATTGTTACAAAAATCAACGGAATATAGAACATGAAATCAAGTTTTATTGACTTTATAGATTTCACGAGAGATATGTTTGGTAAAACCATCCCCGAAATTATTCACAACACGCACATTCACACAGAGAAAGGACAAAATTAAAATTAAACTATTGGTGAAGACTAGAAACACATAGAAGATATTCTAAGAGCTCCTTGTGTTTCCAAACACTTGTGTAGGCGACATTATTGTTTACAAATGCCACTGCAAAAAAGTTGTTTTTTCATGTTAAGCAATCTTATATTTTTGTCTCCAGAAGGTCTGCAATTGCGAAGTGACTGGTGTCAATTACAAAGCATTGAGTCACCGCCCCTTTGGCTTTCTTTGCTCTATAAGAGGATTTTTGCCTCCAACTCGGCTAGTTTCGTATTCCATGCTAAGGAGTGCATAATAAGCACGAAACTGCAGTCCATGGATCGAAATAACCGAGTTGGCGGTGTATTGTATGGTGCCAACTAGTTTTGAATTTCATGTACAGAGTTACTAAAAAAATATATATTTATGAATTTCACCTACTTAGCTTCTTTTGATCTGCAATTTAGGTGTTTTCATTTGCCCCATAAATACTCTACTTTCAGGGTAAATGAAAACATTTTAGTTTTTCTTTTCTGCAATTTTTTTGATGATTAAATTTTGATGCAAATAACATCTTTGTGTGTATTTTACATGAATTCAGTGCATAATTACATTTTTTAAAACCATATTTTTTTTAAAACTGAGGTCTATATATATATATATATATATATATATGCATATACAAAAATAAAATGTTGTTTTATAAGAATTGTCGATACTATATTTTCCTCTCCCTTAGAGAATGTATGTCTTGTGCACAATGCCCAAAATTTTGTCGCTCAATTCACCAAAAAAAGTAGGCAAGATCTAAACAACGGATCTTTCTGAGAAACTTCCTATCAATTGATACTCATTATTTTGTACAGAAGTTAAAAGCTTTAAAATTTCTTCTAACGTCTTCATTCCTCATTTTGTCCTTAAGCGTGCAGCCATTAGAGATCGCGGGTACCGCATTTACTATATGGATTACCACGTTTGGTGAAACCAAGTTTAGGAACGTCACTGCAAAAGCAATGTTATGTGTTTCATATTGTTTTATTGTGTAATTTCACAAACTGTTGGGAAACAAATGTGGTTAAACAGTCGGGGACCATAGTAACGAAGAGTCCGCATTTAGCAAATTTCGAGCTCTAAATACTTGTTAGAATTCCAGAAAAATCATTTTTTGCGCATTAGAATTTTTGAAAAACTTGGATTTGGCATTTATAATTAAAAATTACTTTCTGACAACGCTGAGTTGGGAAATAAAATATGAAAACCAAATAAAATTCACCAAAAAAAAAAAAAAATAAATCAAATTATGGCAGAAATGATGCAATTTTAGAAAAAAAAAATAAATATTGAAAAAAATTATGCTAAAGAAATATAAACAAATTGATTACCGAGTTAAAAAAAAAACAACTTTGGATACAAGTATTTTTACACGTTATTGTCCTCAAAAAATCTTAAATAAAAGAAAATTGTCTTTTACGCAGCTACCTATTTAAGGACTTAACAGAGATATTTCTGAAGTATAAATGGCAGAATTTATACTTTACAAAGAATAAAAAGCAGTTTCTTTTCTCAATCTAATCCAATTAGAAATTCACCACATTCTTTTGATTACCCTCTATACATACATCACCTGCGAAAACAAATAGAGCAAGTATTGTCGCGAAGCAATAAAGCTTCTCAAGAAACCGTAAGGTAAACTAAAACTTTGGAAGAAAGACGAAATGTTTCCTGCTCGCAATGCTAATTCAAAATACGTTCAGTGAAAAAAAAAAAAGAAAATCAGACTAATATTTAAAAAATACGAGTTGTAATGCAACATAATTTTCGTTTTTCATTTGTTTCTATTTTTAATACGCTTTTATTAGTTTCACAGGTGGGTTTGTTTGTTTGTTTGTTTGTTGTATGTATGTATGTATGTATGTATGTATGTATGTATGTATGTATGTATGTATGTATGTATGTATGTATGTATGTATGTATGTAACTCTGAATAATAGATTAAATTCCCGTTCTTTGCAAATGTAAAAGTAATATATTTAATACTATTATTAATACTAAAGGTTAAACTATATTACGTGTTGATGTATGATATTTGTTTCAGTTGTTTGTGTGTAACTCTGAATAAAAGATAAAATTCACGCTCTTTACAAATATAAAAGTAATATATTTAATGCCATTATTAATACTCAAGGCTAAATCTTATTACATGCTGACGTAGTACAAGTGTTTCAGTTTTTTGTATGTAATAACTCTGAATAAAATATAAAATTCGCGTTCTTTGCAAAAGTAAAAGTAATATGTTTAACACAATTATTAACCCATTAATGCCTAGCGTCCCTTTTTAGGGACGGTCCAAAAAAGGGTCTGAATTTCTCCAAAATGCACATCTCAACCAAATAATAGTGTTCAATGAGTACCTTGGTATTGTTTCTATTCGTTATTAACAGATTGCAACACATAACCATTGTAAAGTGTGTTCTTTAGCAATTTTAATATGATTTTTATCAAAAATTACATCGTTCACAATCCTCAAGAAAAAAAGCTAAGTTTTCAAAGTTATTCCCAGCTTTCCAGTTCATGTTAATTGCTGATTTTATTTCTTCTTGTAAATTGTCTTTTTAGATATTATATCGTAGGTAGAAAAAAAAATATTAGAAAAAGTATATACCCTCTGGGGTCTATCGTAACTTTTAAGGGACGATCTTTCTTTCCTTAATAAAAAAAATATTTTTTATATAATATTTTTTTTATTATTTTTCCTGTCCACTAAACACTGTTTGTAACCAGTATACTAAATATTTTCGGGGAAAAAAATGTCAGGCATAAATGGGTTAATACTAAAAGCTAAATTATGTTACAGGTTGATGTATTATAAGTGCATGAAAACGTAGAGGATATTCAATAGTTTTGAAAATCAGAGGGAAATTAGAGTATCATGAAATGTGTTGATTAACTGTAAAAGCGTATTTTTCAGTTTTTTTAAACAATATTTAAAATTTTTTACTATTGACATGTCTCTTGATTGAAAAATATCTTTGCAGCTGACTAAAATAGTAAGTATGAAAATTACATAAACTGAAGTTCTTAAGTAAAGATTATTGTGTATTAAAAATAAACAAATCTGAGAAAATTGGATTTGATGTACTAATTTGATCTTCTACTTTTCATCACACAATCAGGTTTGATGAAAAAATTCCAGTTCTTATTCCGATTCATACACAGGAAAAATTAAGCGCTTTGTTCATTATAAACTTTAAAAGAAAAAAAATGTTAAAATGCGAAATAAATTTTTGTTTTTTACTTTTGAAAGTGATACTGATTGCAGAGTACAAATTTCAGAAACCTGTTTGAAATAAACAGTAACTTTTCTGAAAATACCAGAAACTTCCATTTAAAAGCACTTTGCCTAAGATCTGGGAAACGCTTTTAAAATATTGGGTAAAGTCTCGAAAACCTTTAAGTAGATATATTTTTACTGAAATTAATTAATATTGTAAAACGAATTATTCTTTAAAGCTTTTACAGTAAGTTGGATGTATTGGAAAAGTTAAACGTTTCGAAGAATGACTATATATATACATACATAATAAATCAAGAGAGGGAGAAAAAGTGCATAAACATGTTTTCATTTCGTTTTTTTGAAAAATAGAATTATAATTTTTTCTAAAGTGTTTTATGTTTTGATACATTTATAGAATTTTAATAATTATTTTAGAAACTAGATAATATGGAATTGAAGTTTCTGAATTTTTAACTACAAAAATAAACCTTCGAAGAAAATCAAAAGCAACAATTATTGTATGAAAAAGTTTTCCAATAGATGAATAAAATTATGTTTTGAAATCGCCTTAAGGTGAAATATTTTCCTCAAAGCGATCTCATCATTAAAGTTTTGTGAAATCTCTCTTAACAAAAGATTTCATGCAAACTTCGCATTCTACTTATATCCTTTATAGAATCTTTGAAATGAAATTCGGGAATTGCTGTATTTTTACTGTGCTGAATTACAAAAGGAAGGCAGCTTTAAGTTTATTATTTTGAATATTTTCATTCGTATCTTCTTCATGAATGACATTTTTTTTGAACTACTTCGTCAAGCAAAGAAACTTTTGGGAAAACGTGACAGCTTTTTAACCAACAAATGAATAAAAAAGTGTTTTCGGAAAATTTAATTGGTTTTTCTTTGTGTGGTTATACAGCCTTTGTAATTGAAAATAAAATATACACCATATCTTTAAAAAAAAGCATAGAATTATGTTTTCTAAAGGCTTTTAGCTATTTTTTACTATATTTTTTCTTTCTTCAAAAAGAGTGGGATAGTATATTTTATTGCACCATATAAAGAGTAGTTTTTAATCTTAATATATTAGTTTTTTTTATTAATTTGCAGCTTTGCTTTAGACAGTTGAACTAAAACACCAGTAAAATAGCTTGTATTTCACTGTTCCATAAACCTTACACTTATTGAAGAATTTTTAAGGTATTCACTAAGGAATTAGATATTTTTACTCTTAATAACTAAAAATTATTAACCTTTTGTATCCGAGCTGTTCATATAGAAATTTTTCTTTTGACCCAGGTAGTACGATAGTTGAACCACAGATTTCTTTTCCATTGAAAAGAGAAGGTGTAAACTGTCGTATCAGACATATGAAACCTTGAAAAAATCCCCGGCTCCAAAGGGTTCGAGTGAAAATTGCAACCCCGTTCTCTAAAAAAAAAAAGTCTTATGGTACAACATGTGTACCGCCCGGCTCCTAAAGGTTCAATTAAAAGTGTAGCTGCAATTCATTTGTTTTACACTTTTTAATCAATGTTTTCACTTGGTTTTGATGACTCTCAACATGTTGAAAAAGTTTGAAAATCAACTAGAATGTATTTTCAGCTGCTTTTGATCAAATATTTTTCACTGCATTTTTCTCTTTTTTGAAAACTGTCGGATAGTATATTTTCTAAACAGATAGGAAATAATTTTTCATTGAAACATATTTATTTATTTTTTTTTATCAAAGTGCAGTCCGACAATTATTTTTGGCACAATCTAAAACCCCAGCAAAATCGCATGTATTTCACTATTCTATATTTTTTATGCTATTTGCTGTAGCTTAGACTTTTTTTTCTGAATTACTAAAAATTATTAATTCAAAAGTGTAGCAACAATTCATTTGGTTTGCATTTTTGAATCAATGTTTTCACTTTCTCTTAATGATTCTAACATGCTGAAAAATCTTGAAAAACAAATAGAAATATATTTTCGGTTGTTTTTAATCAAATATTTTTTACTACTTTTTTCTCTTTTTAAGCAAGTGTCGAATAGTATATCTTCCTTAAACATACAAAGAAACTACTTCTTTTTTATTAAAGTGCAGCCCTGTAGTATTGAGACAAAATGAAACCGCAGTAAAACGGCATGCATTTCACTATCCTTTATTTTTTGTATTAGTAGTTGAGGAATTGGACTTTTTTCTTAATTACTAAAAGTTAAAATTTAAATATTGTAGTCATAGTTCATTTGTTTTAAATCTTTGAATCAATGTTGTCACTGACTTTTCATAACTCTTAACATATTGGAAAAGCCTGAAAAACAAATAGAAATATGAAAAAAGTAATATGTTTCGAATTCGTGAAGTCCCCCGACTTTGAGAATTTCATATTTCAACTTTTACTGCTGTTTTCAAAAAGTTGAGTGCTTGAAAACCATGTATAGCAGAAATACTTCGCGTTTCAGTATAAGATTTTTATTTTTAGTACTGGTCCTGGAATAGTAGTAAAATGCTAGGAAAGAATTTTGTTGGTCGTTATATGTTCTGTGGACACTAGTCCAATGCACTACAAATAAAGAAACAAGTAGAAGTACTGGAAGCTTCAAATGAAAAATATGGCTACGGTATTCCTGTGAGGAATTTTATTGATAGGAAAATATAATTCTGGATAGTGTCCCTTTTACGATAAGACTTATAATGAAATGTAAAAGTAGTTATAAAAAATGAGTTTTTTTTAGATGTTAGCAGACTACTCCATGGGATACGACAAAATCTTATGCAATGAAAATACACACACTAGTGTATCAACGGGAGGGGGGGAGATCATACGTTGGCAGGGCATCCAGGATGAATTTAAGAGTTTATTAAAAAATATGTAATATTTTAATTCTAAAATTTTCCCAAACATTTTAAAAATTATATTCAACCTGTAAAATTTCATTGAAAATAGAGCACAATATTGAGGACAGCGGGTGGTTATATATGTTTCGAGGGAAAATTTAGAGCAAAATGCATTCGCAATTTGAATTGCTGTTACACAACAATTGAAAAAAGAAATAATTTCTAAAAATTAGCCTAACTTCATAACTCAAAAGGGTGTTTGCAATGGAGATTTCAAAGTCATATGTATATCATTAAACAAAAATATTAATATCAATTGAAAGTTGTGGAAAAACACCTATTAAATAAAAACTTTTAGTACAATTTTTCGTGCATACTTTTAGTGTTTATTATTATTTTTTTAATGTAGATTTTAGTTTAAGGTCTTAGCGTAATTTTAGCATTGAAGAAAAATAATTCAAATTTCAATTTATTATTTGTAATGGTACTTTAAGAGGGAGTTCGATGAGAGCAAGGATTATAATCTCGGTAGCAAGTGCTGAAAGGTTAAGAAACGTTGTACTAGTGACATAAGAAAGTAGTGTAATGATATTCTGTCGCAGATTGACAAATGCTCACAAACAATACTTTGAAGGAAAATAAGGAGCAAATTAATTTTCTTTTCAACACCAGAGATAAAATAATTGGAACCATTTGAGGTTGTAAAATCAAGTTTAAAAACGATTTAACTCTAGTTTTTATTTTGTCGAAAAGTGCGTGATTGTGTAAACGAATCTTCGAATCTTCGAAATAGTTCAAGATCTACTCCTTAACAAATGAAGATATTTTCTAGAAACGTGGACACGAAGAAATTGCAAAATTTGACGTTTCGTTTTTGCATATACTTCCGGTAGGTTAAATGGTGAAAGGATATTGTAAGGGAACATTTACCTTTCCTGAAAAGCATAGTAGATACGGCTCGATTATATATGCCAAGTATTTGAGGAGGGACATTTTTTAAAATCCTTGAAGTTCGTGACGAAAATGAACTACGTCTAATAGGGATTTATTTTCCTTTTAAATTTCTTTTTGTCTTTTGTAATTCAGTGAAATCAAGTAGGAGCAAAAAATTTACTTCACTCAGTCACCCCTTAGTTTACCTACTTAGAGGAATTTTCTTAAACATACATCATGAAAATAGCAAAAGTTATGTGAATAAGTTAGAAAATTGAGAAACTGCCATACACGTGCTTTGGAGTTTCAGACAACCTTTAGTCATTTTTCCTATGCCTGAATTTCTGCCATGGCTGTGAAGTAGGAGTCGAAATTAAGAAGTCGGAATCGGAGTCGAAGATTTAGAGTCATTAGTCGGAACCGGAATCAAAAGCTATAAAATTCTAAGAGTAGGAGTCGGACATTTTTTTTCGAACCCGCATTTCAGCCATGGCTGCAGAGTAGGAGTCCAGGAGTTGAAGTCGAGGACTCATAATAGAAATCTTTAAAATAGTTAAATAATATTTTGAAAAAATCTGCACATTTTTCATCAAGAGCATATTCCAACGAAATTTGTTGAAAGAAAATCCACAGGTGGATACCTTTAACTTCAGGATCTACATTGGTCCTAAATTTCTTCGTCGGCGCTATTGATAAGTCTTTTTTGAACTATTCAAAGCTGAAAGAAAAATTGTTCAAATCAAAAAGTGAAATATGGGAAGAAGGTGTCATTCCCGAAATCTTTCGAACAAAAAGAAAAAAAAGAAAGTTTGTCCTAATCGGACTGTTTACTCAAAAGTCATCAATGGGTGGGGGTTAACCGTTTAGGGGGCCCACAGATAACCCATGCCGGGTAGGGGGCAAATAGACTGAGAGTGCAACAGACAGACCGTTAGACCATCCTATACACATTTTTCACAATTCAAAACCCTACTTTCCAATTTTTTTCGATATTTTAAAAATTTATTTATAATAATAATAACTATTATTATTATCATTGCTATTATTTTGATGTTTTTTGAATAATTTTCGCCTCCTTTTCCGCCTCTCTTTTAATTTTACGGGAAAAATCGCTAAAAAAACAAGCGAGACATGAATGATATTACAACTGCTAACAATGATAGCACCGATAAAATGCACTGATTTTTTTTGCCCCATAACTACGATCATTACAGATATGTTTGACCCACCAGAACTGTGATGAGAATTTTAAGGGCAGCAATATAAGTGACTATCTTACTAACATGGTTATTCCTAAAAATGTTAAACTCAAAGAATGATCGCCTTTCCTTACAGATTATGAACTGTGTTAGAAAATATGTGTCATCATAAGACATATGAAATAGAAGATATACAATCTACTTATATTAAAAACTGAGTATCTTTCTAACTATCTTTCTAACTATCTTTCTTTCTAACTATCTTTCTATGTCACGCTTCTTTCTCCTGAACGCCAATGAACTGAAAGTCGAACCAGGTACCGATAGATAGGTAATTTTTCAAGCTTCATTAGTTTCAATCTATATAATTATACGATTTTAATTAGCGAAGATATCAATTAATAAGTAGTCAAGTTTAAAGCGATTAAGCCTAATAAATGATTAAATATGAAATCCATTCTTGCATTGCAAAACGTGGTTGCCATGCCATGAAACAATAATAAAAATGAAAATGAGAATTTTGAATGAAGGCTTAACTAAATCAAACACGAAACTCATAAGCGGGCGACTTACATAGTATTTTTATCGCTAGCTACTTGTAATATTTTGAAACATTCATTTGTTGAAGAGCCATCTACTTATAATAAAAACTGAGTATCAATGTCTGCTTTTTCTCCTTTGAGCGAGCTGAACCAAGGGCGGATCCAGCTTCTGGTTAAGGAGGGGGTCATTTTCGGAAAGGGGGGGGTCAAAGTGCAATTTTTGTGCAAAAATGGGGGGGGGGGTGGCAATTTTTTCGTAAAATAAGTCCCAAAAATGCAATTTTTTGCTATATTTGGTCGGTTAAGGGGGGGGGGGGGTCATGATCCCCATGACCCCACTCTGGATCCGCGCCTGAGCTGAACTTACTGAAACTTTCCTCACCATCTTGAAGGCGCGAAGCATCTCAATAATTCGAATGATTTTTTTTATACAGGAAAAAAGTAAAGGCGTGAAGCGCCTGTTAGCGAGCCGCCTTGGCGGGGAGTAGTTTCTTGACATTTTCCTCACTACTTTCAGGGCACGAAGTGCCCGTGCAACGCCGGGCCACGTTCGTGGTACGTCTTGAAATCGAATGAACATTAAATTATATCAAATAAAACTTCAGAATGAGGTAAAAGTTAGAGAGGGGGGACGTTATGCATCAACATGCCGCAGGAAGCTAATCTAGCTGCCCTGGCAGCTAGTACAGTAAATAGATTTTGAGAGCAACAGAGGTTTGAGTTGAGTCTTTATGAAACAATAAAGAATGCACATAAAACATGCATCAAAAAATTACGAGAGTAGCGATCTCTGTAATTTCCTCCATTTCATCATAATTGCTTGAGATTATAGGGAGAAAAAAATACCTTTTATGTTTATTTCTGTAAAAAAAAAGTGTTCATTTTCCTGAATTTCCGTTTGCAAGAAAATTTTAAGCTAATAATTTAGAACCACATCGAAATCTCTATAAAAGCACATATGTTAGCATTTCAAACCTTCAATCCCTACAGAAAATCAGAGTAAGCATCAAATCAAACGTAACACTACCCCCAAAGATCAATTTCTTAAATCACCGATTCCTGAGTTCCTCTTTTCCTTGAACCTCCTTTTATTTATCCCCATTTGGTTGTAAACGTTTCGCCTTCCCCCAGGTTCTTCCCCACTGATGGGGAATTCTCTGCCTGCACTAAAGCAGAGTGGCCGATCACATTACTCGAAATGCCCCTTTGAAAGAGAAGAAATTGCAAAAGAGGGAAGAAGGTTAGGGAAAAATAATAACGGGAAATAAACAAAAGTGCTGAGTGGTTGGGAAGGAAAGTGGAAAATAAAGAGGGCGCTGTTTCCAAATCCTGTCGTAAAATATTTCCATGTCATTGGTCGGAAGCCGAAGTGAGAGGTTACATAAATTTTGAAGTCCTTTTCACCGGCTTACATTGAAAAAGTTTTGTCTTCATGGAATTATTTCAGAATTCTTGTGAGATTATTTGGGTTTCGAATCATTTATTGTTGGAGGGTTTAACGGCTCACAAAGCTGGATTTGCGTTTCTGAAGTTTAATTTACAAGAAATGAGACGCATATTCACTGCAAAAAATGAACTGTTGTTTTTACAGTATAATACTGGCAGCCGAGGTTCCAATTTAAAACTTTAAAATGCACAGTAATAAACTTAAATTAGCAATTTTTACAGTTTATTACGAAAAATTCGCCGTATTATGCTGTAAAAACAATAGTCATTTTTATAGTGCTGTTTCAAGAAAAGTTTAACGGTTCACAAAGCTGGATTTCGCGTTTTTGAGGTTTAATTTACATGTGATGAGATATATATTGTAATAACGTGCAGATAACACACATTCTAGATACTGTAAAGGCCTTTAAATTCGCGGGCCGTAATTTTCGCGAAAATGAATATATCGGTGATTTCGCGGGCCGAAAATTTCGCGAATTTTGCATGTACAGAACCGAAAGTTGAAAAAGTCCAAAGTAAAAAAAAATTCGCGAGGCCTAAATTTTCGCGATTACGAAGGGCTCGCGAAAATCGCGAAAATTAAGGCCTCGCGAATAAAAAGGCCTTTACAGTACACAAGCTACTTGATTACGAGAATCCGTCTTTATTCCCACGTTACGTTCATCGTTTTTATTTTCTTGAGACAGATTACACAAACTCTTCATGTGTGTGAGTTTTAGAGCCGTTTATTTTTTTTCTGGGCAAAAGTAAACGTTTTAATTTGTGCTGTACAAATAGCAGAAGCACTTCATGTACGATACTGTGTGAGTACAAGAAACCTCTTTTTTTCCGCACGAAGGCAAACATTTTCTTTTGTACTACACAAATTACGAAAAATTTTCATGTTCTAGCTTTTTTAGCGAAATAAACCTGTTATTATTTTTTCCGCACAAAAGTTGTTTTTTTTTCTCTCTCTAAGTAAATTTTTCATAAACGAGTTCTGTGAGCACAAGACAGCCATCATTATTTTTTTCCATACTCAAGTAAATGTTTACTTTGTACTGAACAAATTATGCACTGCAAAAAATGAACTGCTGTTTTTACAGTATAATACTGGCAGCCGAGGTTCCAATTTAAAACTGTAAAATGCTCAGTAATAAACTGTAAAGGCCCGGTTTCCTAGGAGTGAAATCGTCGATCTCTGGCGAGGCGACGGTCGCCGCCTTCTTCTGCGCATGCGCCTGAGCCATAGATTGACGTCGCTTCACGCCACGCTCCAATCAAACTGGTTCTGATTCCAGCGTGCAGTCGCGCCTGGCGTCAGCGACGTTCTAGGAAACCAAGGCTTTAGTCTAGCAATTTTATAGCTTTTACTGTAAAGTTATAAGTTTTAGTTTATTGCAGTAAAATTTAACTATTATACTGAAAAACAACAGTTTAATACTGGCAACAGCGGTTTCAGTTTATTACAGTAAAATTAGCAATTTGTACAGTTTATTACTATAAAATTAACTGTAATATAGTGTAAAAAATATTTATTTTTCACAGTGTAAACCTTTTGCATGATATGAACACAAAAAACCCTTATTGATATTTTTTATATTGTTTACGCAAAGGTAAATGCTTGATTTATGTATTTTAAATTACATACCCTCTTGCATACACTAGATTCGTGAGTACATTAGATTTCTCATCAACATCTTGCGATCTATCTAACCACTAGTGGCTACACGCTATGTATAAGTCAAAATCCAATTGAAACTTTACGTTGGATGCTTGACTTTTTTTAGGTACGTGCAATCAGTGCCTACAACTAAACTAACCACTAAATAAGTTTCCAAAACACGAGAAGCATTATTAGTCAGCATTGAAACTTTAACCCATTTATGCCCAGTAGCCTAAACAAGGGACGCTTGTTAGTTACTGCATACGAAAACCTGGAATACGTATATCATTTTACCAAAGCTGTTTTTCACAAGTTAAATAGTCCTTCTTCTCGGGAAAACCAGTTAGAGCCTCTATTTGGACATCAGAAGTTATTTATTGACAGCTATTTTCAGACAAATCAGTCAAGCGACGATCCGGCATGGGTTAACCACAGAAAGTAAGTTTTTTTTGCGAACTTATTTTCAATAAAATTGAACTATTTGAAAATGATTTGCTTAAAATTGATCACAGATAACTTCTGTAATGTTACTTTGCAAAAGTAAAGTCAAGTATGGTCGTATTTTGCCCACATATCTGTAAAATATCCCATAAACAGGGCGTTAAATAACTTAAATAAATATGGCAACGGTGAACCATTTTATGCCTAAAATGTATGTAAACCATTCCAAGTAAGAGTTTTAAGCAGAAAAAAATTGAAAAAAATTGTTTAAAAAAACTTGGGCATAAATGGGTTAAAATGCTTTTTACATGTAAGATAGTTTAATAAAGGAAAAATAACTTCGGTGAGCAGAGAAATTTGGACAGAATAACTTCGGATAATCGATGTCGTACTGTATTTACTCTAAACCGATATCCAATGTAAACTTTTCCAGACTGACGTGAATAATAAAAAAAAAAAAAGCACATTTGATGTTGACATTTTGCGAAGAATATCCTCGAAATGAATGTAGCGCACGTGATTTATATCTATATTTTTCATTTGTGAGGAGGGAAAGAGCATTCGTATTACATAAGAATATCCCTTTAAGAAAGCATAAAAATATTTTTAAACACACTGCACCAAAGCGTTACGATCGAAAACATGACAGGAGTTCTCCAACCGTCCAATGATAAATCGATTTGGTCTGTGCCTCCTATTTTTTCCACCACCGCTCTGCTTTTTAAAACAATAAAATCTTGCTTTTAAAGGAAGAGCTTAGAGCAAATCCTTTGGTTGAACTCGAAGATTTATTTGGTCGTACAAAGCTCCTAGGAGAATGGGATTCGAGTTTATAGCTAGTTCCCCCCCTCCGAAAACTTTTCTTTGAGTTTGCCTGCTATATGTTCCGTAACAAGAATAAAATTTGGGAAAAGATTTCAGAAAATGCAAACCTACCCTCAGTAAAGAAATATTCTAGTATCCATTAAGATTTAGTTTCTCATGTTAGGGATGAGGAATAGGTCTTGGAAGATTTTTTTCGGAAAATGTATAGGAATAAGGAGAAAATATTTAGTATCTGTTAGACCGGCTTTTGCTTTAGGTATTTTAAAATCTGCGCATATTAAATTTGAATATAACTCACCAAAAGATATTTTCATGTGTTATAGCTACACTGCAAAAATTGAACTGTTGTTTTTACAGTATAATAATGGCAGCCGAGATTGCAATTTAACACTATAAAATGCACAGTAATAAATTGTAAAACTAGTATTTTTAGTTTCTTACTCTAAAGTTAGAAAGTTTAGTTTATTGATGTAAAACTTAGTTGCATTTTTCTGTAATAGTAACAGTATAATACTGGCAGCAAATGTTCCAGTTTGAAATTGTAAAATGCACGATAATAAACTGCTAAATTAGCAATTTTACAGTTTATTACTGTTAAATTAGCAATTTTAAGTTTAGTACTGTAAAGTTAACAATTTACAGTTTATTATTGTAAAATTAGCTGTATTATACTGCAAAAACAACATTAATTTCTTACATTGTATTTATTAGCCGAAATAAGCTTTTGATTACTTTTCTGACATTTTAATTCAGAAATGCTATTAGTTCATTTAGCCAATATTATTTGATTCATAAGTTAAAGTCTTTCTCTGGGCAAGATTTCTTTTGGCTTCAATATTCACCAGGGAACATTAATTATTTTACTTTTAATGCAGCGTTAAAAATTCCACTATGCTGTTTTTTCTCATTTAAATGAGTTGTAATTTTGACATTTATTAGAAGACATTATACTCGGTTACTTTAAAATAAGCGTATCACGTTTAGAAATTTCGCGTCGTCTCCATGGAAACTGTACGAAAGAAAACAGCGCTACTCTTTCTTTTATACACTGCTATTGTAGCATTCCATTTATTTTATGTTTATCGAATGAGGCTTGCGTTTTTATTTATATCCTCATGTCTCAGTTATTTCTCAACGTTTTCTAGCAAACCTAGTCATATATTAATACAGCAAACATTTCTAAGAAGATGTTGGGCTTTATTAACATTGATTTTTCAATAAAATAATAGATTACGCACAAAGCAATTTTAACCGTTTGCATTTAACCATTGTTGCAAAAGCTAAGTGGGGGAAAAGTCCATAGCCCCGTCACTATGACAACCATCAGGGGAAAAGTGCGGAGGGTGGGAAATTAATTTTACTTTGAACGGCCTCCTCTCGTTATACAATGTATAGTAAACTTTTTGTGTAAGTTTTACTAAACACTATATTTAGATTCATAAGATAAGGCATTATCTTTGATATACTTCTATTTTAATATTCGTTAGTGGATATCAATCATCTGACAATCCAAACATAAGTTCAAACATCACATTATCAGCTAATTGAATTACAGTGAACTCTCACTTATGCACCGCCTCACTTATGCGCCTGTTTCACTTATGCGACGAATTTCGGTGGTCCCGGCTTATTCCGTAGTAAAATAATGATAATTTAATTCGCTTATGCGTCGCTCTAAAGTTTAATGTTTCACTTATACGCCGTTTTTTTCTCACCATATGAAAAAAATGTTTTTTTTTCTTCAAAAAATGATCATATTTCTTCACTTTCCGCCTTTAATCTTTCGTATTTGTTGCTCTCGGAAAGTCTTTTATCATGAATTATATTTCGGAGTCTGATATCAATCTATTTTGTATAGAAGCATTCATATCCGTGCTCTCTCTAAAATGTATGCTCCGTTTTAGCCTTTTGAATAGACTTTTTTCCTTATGCGTCTCTCTCACTTACGCGCCTTTTTCAGTTTGTCCCTTGGGCCGGAGCATAAGTGAGAGTTCAGTGTATTATTTTGATATTTACTAGGACACATTAATAACTTTTTTTCTGAAAGAGACAGTTTCTGAAATTCCAGGTGATGAAAGTTGCTTCATAAACTAGTTATCTGCGATGCGTTTCAATCATTAAATTCATTAGAGCATCTAAGCGAAATTCTTGGCAATAAACACAAAATTTTAAAGGTAAGTGGACTTATAAGTTGTATGAGTAATTATATTAGCATTTATTAGAGCACAATCACTTAAATTAAAAAAAAAGTATCTTTCAAACACTTAAAATTAAGATTTCAATTTCTTGTTGTCAGATCCCCCCCCCCCCCTCATTTTACTTCGATATGTATCAAGACATCTTAGCTTTAGTTACTTTAAACCCAAGAAAGTTTGCATTCAAATACCATTTACGGATATGATAAATATGATTTTGAGTGCCATGTCTGAATATTAGCTTCATGTGTTTAAAAGAACATGTATTTTAAACTCAAACGGCTTGAAATTGAAACAAATTTAGTTTTAAATAATCGTGAAAAATTGTTTTCTTAACCCTTTGCAAAACAATAATTAATTCATAATTAATTACTTATTTCAACAGCATTATTGAGTTTTACCCATTTTTGGGTTTTACCTATTTTTTTTAAGTTGCAATTTCAAGCATAAAATTACTAAGTTGTTAGGAAAATAGTTCCATAAGCAGTTTTGTAAAAAAAAACCCAGCATTTTATACCACTTCATGATGGCAATTTTCTTTAAGCATGTTGTCTTAACAGGTAATATGTTAAGAACATAAAGCTCCGTTTATATTCCTAAGAAATCCAACCTTTCTTAATTGATTACGAATGCAATGGAACGCATCATTATTTCAAATGATAAAAATTTTAATCTAAAAGAAAAATCAATATTAAATAAATCTGATATCATTTTTCTTCACTAATTAGACACACGTCCTAATAAGATTAATAATTATGTTTTAAAACTATTTTTTTCCAGAGATTTCCATTTTTCTCTCTTTCATTATTTTCTCCCCGAACATTCTATCAGATTAAAATAAATGAAATAATATCAATTCAACAGAAGCTTTTCAGTTTGGACAAAAGAAACGATTTTAATCCGCAGCCGATAATTAAAATTCAAAGAAAAAAATGACTACCTAAAGAAACTAATCTTAATTTATTTGAAGCGTCTCAGAAAATTAAATTCTAAATTAGTCGTCTGCGAGTTAATCGGAACCGTGAAATTCTAATGTGAAATATGCCAGCTTGGAATGAATTGTACGAAATAAATTGAAAAATTCATTTGTTCATTGCAATTGCCTAAACAAAAGAAGCAGTTTAGATGATTAATTTCTTGCCTTATCTGATGTTCGAGAAGTTTGAAATGAATAATAAAGGCTGTTTTCGTAATGCTGCGTTGTAAAGCATTATTAAAAAGTTAATTTTATACGAACAATTATCACAATTTAACAACAACATTGACATTCTTTAGAATTTTCTTAATGAAATCTCTTTCTTTAGAGCTTGTTTTTACTGTCTAACGACACTTGGAATATGCAGGTATGCAAAGAAACACAACACATAACATTTTAAAACTTAATTAAAAATTTCATTTTTCTTCTCTTTTTAGAGGAGTAGAGTAGGAGTCGTATTAAAGGTACAGTGCTTTAGATCAGTTATATTTCTTTTTTCGTATCAACATTTAAAAGTTAGTTGAGAAAATAGAAGGATTGAGGATTAAAAAAAAACTTTTATGCACTTTAATAAGTGGATGTTGTTTTTACACAGGCCCGTCAATTAGGGGGGCAGGGGGGGTCAATAGTCCCCCCTGGCTTTGAGAAATCAATGCATTTACATATAAGTGGGCGTGGTTTTTAATGTTTTCATACAAAATTGCATTGTGTTTGGACCCTTTGCCCCCCCTCCCTCCTGGAAAAACTTGAAATGACGTCCCTGTTTTTACAGTATAATACAGCTAATTTGATAGTAACAAACGGTAAAAATTGCGAATTTTACAGTAGTAAACTGTAAAATTGCTAACTTTGTACTAATAAACTATAAAATTGCTGCTTTACAGTAATAAACTGTAAAATTGCTAATTTTATAGTTTATTGCTGTGCATTTTACAGTTTTAAAGTGGAGCCTCTGCTGCCAGTATTATGCTGTTGTTTTTAAAGTACAATAACCTGATTTTGTGATAATAAACTGTAAAATTGTGGTAATAAACTGTAGAATTGCTGCTTTACATTAATAAACTGTAGAATTTCTAATTTTACAGTTTATTACTGTGAACTTTAGTTTTAAACTGGAACCTCTGCCTCCAGTCTTATACTGTAACAAGAAGTTCTGTCAAGAACTAAACGAGCCTACTTTCCCGTACATCGACATCGGCATTCTAGCATCTAATCAATATTCTCTTGAATATCTGAAACTGAAAATTATGTCAAACATACCTTTATAGCACTTAAAGCTGATTTCTAAAAGCAACATATACCCCTCTCATCAGATAAAATGAACACGTAAAAAGTAAATAAACGAGCAAATAAAGTTTTGTCACACCTTTTAAAGAATGTAACTGTTATAGTTCTTCCGTAGAAAAATTTCACAATCGTTTTCAAAAGGAAAAAAGTAATAAATAAAATAAAAGTACAAAGAACATCAAAACACATTTTATCAAAGAAAGAAAAAAAACCTCGTTCGTTAATAAAATGTCTCGAATTTTATTTTTAATCCGTTGCCAGTTATTAAATATAAATAAAGAATAAAATGCTCTAGTAAATGAACAATTTTTGTAATCAAAAAAAAAAAATCGTCTGCCAAAAAAAAAAAATAAATAAATAAAAGTAATAATAATTAATTAAACAAAAAAAAAAGAATAAATAAACAAAAAATCGTCTGCCCAGTCAGTCATTTTTTTCTGAGCCTGCATTTCCGCCATGTTTGCGGAGTCGGAGTCGGAATCAGAGTCCTCACAGAAGATTTTTCAGAAAAGTACTTTACATACATTTTTTATCAAAACCGTTTTCTTACAAAGTTAGTTTGAAGGAAATCCGCCTTTAAGTTCAGAATCAACATTCAATTTAAATTTCTCAGTATGCGCTCATGTTAAAAAATTTTCTGAACGGTTCATCATTGAACGAAAAATGGTTCACATTGAAAAGTGAAATATGGGAATGAGTCTCTCCGAGATCTTTCGAACAAAAAAAGTTTATTGAATTCAGACGGTTCACTTAAAAGTTATTAGGTGGAGAAAGGGTTGCTAGAAAGGTTCAATGTTGAACGAAAAAAAGGTTCACATTGAAAATTTAAATACGGTAATGAAGTATCCTTGCCGAGATCTTTCGAACAAAAAAAAGTTTGTTTAAATCGGACTATTACCTCAAAAGATATTGGGGTGAGAGCTTGTTTGAACGGTTCAATGTTGAACGAAAAATTGTTCAAATCGAAAATGTAGATACGGGAATGAAGTATCCTTTAAAAGATCTTTCGAACAAAAAAAAGTTTATTCAATTCGGACGGTTCACTTAAAAGTTATTAGGTGGGGAAAGGTTGCTTGAAAGGTTCAATGTTGAACGAAAAAAGGTTCACATTAAAAATTTAAATACGGTAATGAAGTATCCTTGCCGAGATCTTTCGAACAAAAAAAAGTTTGTTTAAATCGGACTATTACCTCAAAAGTTATTAGGGGTGACAGCTTGTTTGAACGGTTCAATGTTGAACGAAAAATTGTTCAAATCGAAAATGTAGATACGGGAATGAAGTATCCTTGAAAAGATCTTTCGAACAAAAAAAAGTTTGTTCAAATCGGACTGTTCATTCAAAAGTTAGTATCGCGGAACCGGTTGTTTGAACGGCTCAAAATTGAACCAAAAATTGTCCAAATCAAAAAATCAAATATGGGAATGAGCTGTACTCGCCGAGATCTTTCCAACAAAAAAAAGTTTATCCAAATCGGAATGTTCATTCAAAAGTTATTAGGTGGGGACAGACAGACCGACAGACCGACCGACAGACCGACCGACCGACCGACACACAAATTCCCCATCTCAATACCCTACTTTCAAATTTTTAATTTTTCGATATTCATTTTACCTCTTTATTTTTTTAACTTGGCGATATTTTTTGGACTTGGCGATATTTTTTAGATGCTGTAAGCTACTTTTAATACTTTTTTCGTCTTTCTTTTATTTTTAACGGGAAAGTAGGCTAAAAAGAGTTTTAAGAGTAGGAAAAAAACCCAAATGGAATACTAAAATGTCGTTAAAGATTAAGACTTGAATCAAAGTAATGTTAATTAACTGAATTCGCTTCTGATAAATTGCAATCGCATTTTTTGAAATTAAGACTGATTTTGTCACCTTTCAAAGTAAAACCCTTTAAAGGTTCTTATAATGTAGCCACATAAACCACGTGCATCGATACCTATCCATCATAAAGTGGAGAGAACATTAAAAAGCCTTAAAGTAAGAAAAAACATTCTTAATTGCTTGAAAAATGAATCTCAAATAATTAAAAAATCAAAATTTGTTAGTGTCAGACATCTCTGTATTTCAGAACCAGAACGAGGTAGGTCCAAAAACCCAATGCTGTGCGTATATTTATGTACGCACAGTTATAATACGCATCGACCCATGAGAAAGTTATTCCTTAAGAAAGAAATTATTTCATAATTAGTATTTAGTGGCATTAAAAGAGCTCGAGTCCCTTCCTTTGAATGCATCCGACCATCGTTTTCTCCCTCTCCTGGAAAGTTACGAAAAAGTTTTCTCCCTTTTTTTAAAAACAGTTCTCGTCTTTTTAAAGTTCTAAAACTGAAACCACCATTCAAGAATGAGTAAATTTAATAAAGTGCAATTTCAGTGCAAAAAACGATACTCTAAGCAAAATAATTATGTCTTAAACTCTAAACGCTTCTGCATGCGAGTTTTTCTTCTTTTTTTTGTGAAATGGAATTCTGAGTGAAAAAAAAGAACCTGTAGAGCATCAAGAAAATGAAACATTGCGCCACTTTTAAAAATTTCAAGTAAAATAAGTAAATTTATACTTCTGTGAAAACGAAGAATGTAACTTAAGAAAGCGTCTTTTTAAATCTTAATATTCGTTATTAAAACTTTATCCTAGCGTAAAAAGTTTAATGTTTTTTTTTCTCCGCTCAAAAAAGCTTTATAAATGTCATTATGTTCTGTTCTACAGTTCCCTTGAACTTTCCGGCAATTTAAGTCACAATTTAATTAAGCGTGTTACTTACAAAAGTAGACTTTTCCCCATTCGACCTGCTTTTTTCTTAAAAAGGAAGGAGGAAAAAATTAGGATTTTTTATTGTTTTTATCTTGTAGCAAGCATACAAGCCTCTTTAGCTGCCTTTCCTCTTGCTTCCTTGAATGAGGATACTCGGTAAAGGAATTTTACATCTATCTCATTTTTTTTTGAAAACATTTAAAAATATATTTTTAGCAGCTTTTTTTTCTCTTTTTTTTCTGTCTTAGTTGCGTACGAAATCTGCTTCAAATAAAAAATGAGCAGTGCTGGTATATCATGTCAGTATATTCAACATTAAATTATTTATTAATTAAGTATACTCAGCATAAAAAAGTGGTCTCATTTTTCACAAAAAATAGTCCACTCATTTTAGGATATTTTGATTAAGATACAGTATAATGCAGTCTAAATTTTACGGCAATAAACTGTAAAATTTCTAATTTTACAGTAAGAAACTAAAATTGCTAGTTTTGCAGTTTATTACTATGCATTTTGCAGTTTTAATTTGGAACCTCGGCTGCCAGTATTATACTGTAAAAATAACAGTTTATTTTTGACAGTGTATGTACATTGTACCCCTTGTGCAAATTAATTGAAACAAACTATTTTTTTCATGACTTTAAAATTATCCCTTTATTCTTCACCGATTATGCTAAAATTAGTAAAAATATGAATGAGATATTTAAATCCTTTACCTATCATCAATTTCCACTAATCAGAAGCTTATCTACTGTTCAAAGGCACCTTATTGTACCGGTTGGCCAGTCTATTGGTTTACGAAGAAACAGCTTCTGACTCCACTGTCTCGTAAATCCCCACCCACGCAACTCTGAATTATAGAGGGCGCGGTGAGCGCTTCATCAAGTGGATTACTACGTAATGTGAAAGCAGAAGAGTTTTGTGTCTTGAGACGTAAGCACAGTGAACCAACCACTGCCAGTCCACTGTAACTATAAATGTGTGTGTATTAAAAGTGTTAGTGTTTAAGAGTGTCGTGCTTAGTGGAGAAAACAACACAATACAGTCCACTCTCGAAAAGCTATCGCTACGGAACATCCACCAATGAAGAAAAATCATTATTTGTGGGTGTTAAAATATAAGAATTGAGCAGCTAAAAATGGAAGGAAACGACTATTTAGTGACAAAATTAATTTCATTATCCAAGGTCAACGAACTCAAGACGTACGGAGATCTTCAGGTGAAAGAATTCGAGTTTGCCACATAAAAACATTTGTAAATCACTCTAAAAAGATGTTTTGGGGTTGTCTCGGTTACAATGAGGTTGGTTCCTTGAAGAATGTTGATAGTATGATGTATACTGAGAAATCTATTACTGTTCTGGAAATAAAATTCTTTACTAGTGTTGAAGGAACGATACCCACATGAAACGGTATTTTTCCAGCAGGATTTAGCCCCTTGCCATGCATCCAAATGACCAAGAAATTCATGTCTAAAAACCAAACTGAGACATCTAAATAGCCTAAGCTCTCCTGATATCAATCCAATCGAGAATCTTTGGGCTATATGCAAAAATCGACTATTGCATGAGGACTGTTCAACTGTGGAGAAGCTAATCACTATGCTAATTCATAGACACATGTTTCAAATAAGTAAAAAATTGATAGATTCCATTGCGAATTGTGTTCACATGTTTACAAAGAGTTGTAGACATCATATTATGTTATAAAAACTTTTGGTTTTATATAAATTTAAACAAAATAGTTCTTCTCAATTTTTCGAGTTTGTTTCAATTAATTTGCACAAATGTGAACGTACCCAATATACAGTTTGAAATAAGTTGATAGATACTTTTCTATGCACCAGTTTGAGCGACTAGTTTAAGTGTTCGTAAAAAAAGAGAAATCTTCGTCTCAATTTCAAGTCAAGCAAGGTTCCATAAAAACTTGAAATACGAATAAACAAATTGAAACTTTCTCTATTGGAAGCAATGTGTTTTTCAAAACAATAAAAACTCCCTTCTAAGTTGCGCTTTAAAACAAAGCCTTTTGGATGGAATCGGAAGTTTTATATGTTGGGATAAAGTTCCAGAGAAAAGTTTTCTAGTGACCGTTTTCTTCTGCTTTTAGAGTGCGTCATTTGTCAGTTTTGGGTTTTAGATATTTATAAAAAAAATTATATAGCTAAAAACATTCGGATAGGGGTAGTTGTTTTTTCAAGAGTTAAAGCATATTCAAACAACTTTTTTCAAAGTTATATACACAATCTCTAAAATATCAGTAAAATTTACTTGTGTGGACTGAGAACTGGATAGACAATATTTTGTTTATTTTATTTTTAGTAGATATTGTTAGCAAGATTGAACAAATGGGAACTTACCCTAGTAGCACACTTCGTTTTTTAAAGGTTGTAAAATGGTTATTAACGTTGTAACAACCGCTTAAAAACGTATATAAAACGTTTAAAGATTATTTGCGTTACCTTTGTAGCTTTTGATTCAAAATTTAAGATTTTTGGAGCTACATGGTAAATATTTTCAGCTATTGTTTTTCCTTAATTACTGATATTATTGTGATATCTAAACTTGGCTAGACTTTACACCAAGTACAAATTAATTAATCAGCTAAATGAGTTAAAAATATATTTTAAATAAAGAAAAGTACAACTTTGACACTTCGTAACTAAGGTAGAAATATTTATAAAGTAATAATTAACATGGTAAAAACGCACCAAAAATATAAATAAGTTGTAACTTAATTCTAATTTTTGGAATGCTTTACGTTGTTTTTTATGATCTTATTTTACGTCTAATAATAATATTTTATAGTTTATGTTTGGAGAATTTTTATAATTACTACAAATTAATTCGACATATTTTATGTAATGCACCTATACTGCTATCATCAGTATTTTAAGAGAAGTACATAGAAAGTGAAACTTTCCCGACACAAACTTTTAGCCAACAAAGTAATGAATAGAACTATCCTGATATTTTATTGGTGACAAATACTATTGGGGATTTTAAAACACATCCCTAAATGGAACTCGAAAACAAAGACCGTCGCAAAATACGACGCCTGGATTTTATCCGTAAGATCAACTTTAAGGAAAGAAGATATATATTCTTCTTTTGCTACTTTTCTGAATTGATCACTGTTCAATATTTCTGTTTAACGAAATATCTCTACGTTGCAAACAGTTTTATAATTTTCAACTATTCCTGTTCTTTACGTTGCTAAATGTAAAGTGCGAAGAACTAAAGAACTTTCATTACGTGCATAATACTGTGTGATGTCAAACTCTTGCCGCCTAAACTTTACAAAAAAAGTGCGAAATCTATGCTGAAAGTAAAATAAATGTGCAATTGTTGTTCAATAAATGCTTTGTTTTGGTATTTTTTCTTTGTTTGAAGTTAAGCCCGTACATTCAGACTCCTACTGTGCAAAAAATGAACTGTTGTTTTTACAGTATAATACTGGCAGCCTAGGTTCCAATTTAAAACTGTAAAATGCACAGTAATAAACTGTAAAACTAGCTATTTTACAGTTTCTTACAGTAAAATTAGCAATTTTACAGTTTATTACTGTAAAATTTAGCTGTATTATACTGTAAAAACGAGTATAATAGTAGGTAGTAGAGTTCCAGTTCCAGTAGTAAGGTTCCAGTTTAAATCTAAAATGTACGGTAATAAACTGTAAAATTAGTAATTTTACAGTTTATTACTGTAAAATTAGTAATTTTTACAGTAAATTCCAATAAAATTAGCTGTATAAAACTGTAAAAACAACATTCATTTTTTACAGTGCAGTAAATCTCGGTTAAGAGCAAAAACATATTGTTGTAGTGGATGTCGTAAATGTTTAGCTTATCCTTTAAGTTAGTGAATTTAATAAATATCACACTGCTAAAACAATATTATATAAATTATTTTAAAGTTAGTTATTTATATTTCTGTGTTACAAAACGCATAAAAAACTTTTGACCTACATATTACGTATTCTAGTTTACTTTTGCATATGTTCGGTAATATGAATAACTGTGAGTTAAAAAAATAAATTAACAAAAAAAAAAGCACTTCTTAGACATTTGGATTTAACTAAAATTTGTGAGCAAGCTCTTACAAACATAACTAAAAACGTCTATAAAACATACTTTTCTTGCAATAAATTAATCCATTCCTTTCTAGTTTATTGAAGTGAACTAATTCGAATACTTTCTAAAATTGTGTGTGTGAACAGGTATATCGAACGCATGAAAACTAATTTATCATAAAGTCATTTTTGTTTGTGGTTTGCGAACATCACCATTTAAGTTTCAAAAAAGATATTCCGGTGAAAAAAGAGTTGTTTTTTTTTTTCCAATGAAAAGTGAAATAATTGCATGAAAGAAAAAAAAATAACAATGAAAAAAATATTGTTCTCAATGGACCACTAATTTGATTCACCGAGAGAAATTTGTAAACTTAATTGAATTTATATTTGAATCACTCAATCATAAAGAAATGAGAAGATTAAAAATTATTTGTTACATATATTAAATATTTAATAACATTCCGTTTATTGAAAAATTTATTGGAAACGTCTTTACGATTTTTTCCCCTATGTTTTGAATTTAATGAATTAGCTAGTATTACATGCACGAAGTTCCTTGTTCCGCATGATTACATAATTTTCTCTGCATACTTGTAGCATGTAATGAAATCTAATATACTGTGGATTCTTTCTTCTATATTATTTCTTCTATATCCTTTCGAAACCTTCTTCTACATAATTTTTATGAGTTTTTGTCTCTTACGTATATTTGCTACTATTAAGTTTGACTATTGATAAAAAGAGAATAAAGTGCACACATTTAAAATCATTCTAAAAAATTTGACTTGCATAATTAGGTGCATTTACTTGTTTAAAAATTGTTTAAAGAAAAAAAAGTTTTAAATTTACTATGTTTTTGAATCAGACTAAAAATTAAAAACTAATTTATATAAGCCACTCTAGATTTAAAGATTTCAAAACTTTAAAACCTTAAATTTTTACAATGTTGTTTCAAGATTCCATGAAAAATCTACCATTGATTGAGTATTTTCTATCTGATTTTTATGATTCTGCAAATCCCAGCTTTTATAAAAATATAAAAAGATCTTGCTTGAGTCTAGTCTTTTATGAAGGGTGTAAAATTTGTAAGTAAGAAAATTTTATTTTATGGTTTTATTTTCAAATGTATGGCATTTTCAGCAAACGCCCGTCCAGTTTTGCATTTTATCGAAATTATTCCGAAAGAATGGGTAATAGTAAAATCTCGTGGTATAGACATTGATCTGATTTTTCTTCCAATTGAAATATACTACAGCGAACTCTCACTTATACTCCGCCTCATTTATGCGACCTTTTCACTTATACGACGATTTTGAATGGTCCCAGCAAAATAATGATAGTATCATTCGTTTATGCGTCGTTCTAAAGATAAATATTTCACTTATGCGTCGAATTTCCAATTAAAAGGTAAAAAAATTAACTTATTTTCTTTACAAAATAAGCATTTTTCTTCACTTTCCTTTTAATCTTCCGCCTTTATTGCTCACGGAAGGCATTTTTTCTCCATGAACTAGAGTTTGGAGAGGGACAATTATCTATTATGCTCGTTTTAAAGGGAACAGTTTGTAATTAGGTATGCTACAATTTTTGTTTTCTCTTTATCATTGTAGTTACGTTACAGTAATTGCCAAACCGTAGTAATGTGTCCCTTTTCTACAGAAACATTCCTATTCATTCTCTCATAAGAGCCTATGTTGCGTTTCAGTCCTATAAATAGGCTGGTTCACTTATACGTCTCTCTCCCTTATGCGCCTTTTTCTATTGGTCCCTTGGGCCAGCGCATAAGTGAGAGTTCACTGTATTCTCCACAAAATGGTATTTGGTATCTTAGAAGTGCCCATTTAGAACTCACCGAAGTTATTTCAAGCTTTGTTACTAGATTATGGAAGTTACATGCGCAAACGGTGTTTTCAAACAAATGTAACACAATATTTAAAAGCATTCAACGGTTTAAAAAATCATTTTACGCAGGGCTGCTTTGGGCGAAGTAATTTATTTAGTATTTCTTTTTAAATTGTTTACTTGATGAAGTACAACCTTGTCCGAGGGAACGGTGGCCAATATTTCCATTCTTTATGTTATATGTTTGGTAAACCTATGATAAAATTAATTATTCTTACAAAAACGTAGATTATATACTTGATTAAGTTACGATATTTGAGTTTTACAGAAATGACTGCGAATTTTTTTTTGTTCTTTTTTTAAAAATAGTGTTCAATAATATTGCTTTTTTTTCATCTGAAAATATAAAATTGCTCAACAATATTTCGCAGATATTCCTTGCTCTTAAAGTTACCATATACACTGAAGTGACAAAAGTCATGGGATACCTCTTAATATCGTGTCGGCCCTCCTTTTGCCCGGCGAAGTGCAACAACTCGACGTGGCATGGACTCAACAAGTCGTTGGAAGTCTTCTGCAGGAATATTGAGCCATGCTGTCTCGATAGACGTCCATAATTGTGAAAGCGTTGATGGGGCAGGATTTTGGGCACGAACAGACCTCTCGATGGTGTCCCATAAATGCTCAATGGGATTCATGTCGGGCGATCTAGGTGGCCAAATCATTCGTTGGAATTGTCCAGAATTTTCTTCAAACCAATTGCGAACAGTTGTGGCCCGGTGACATGGCGCATTGTCATCCATAAAAATCCCATCGTTGTTTGGGTACATGAAGTCCATGAATGGCTGCAAGTGATCTCCAAGTAGCTGCACATAAGCATTTCCAGTCAATGTTCGGTCCAGTCGCACTAGAGGACCAAGTCCATGCCATGAAAAAACAGCCCACACCATTACGGAGCCACCACCAGCTTGAACAGTGCCTTGCTGACAGTTTGGGTCCATGGCTTCGTGGGGTCTGCGCCACACTCGAACCCTACCATCGGCTCTTACCAGCTGAAATCGTGACTCATCGGACCAGGCCACGGTTTTCCATTCATCTAGGGACCAACCGATATGCTCACGTGCCCACGAGAGTCGCTGCAAGCGATGTCGTTCTGTCAGTAAAGGCACTCGAGTCGGTCTTCTGCTGGAATAGCCCAAGAAATCCAAATTTCTCCGCACAGTTCTAGCAGACACGTCCATTGTACGTCCCACATTGATTTCTACGGTGATTTGACGCAGTGTTGCTTGTCTGTTAGAATTTACGACTCTTTGCAGACGTCGCCGGTCTCGATCTTTAAGTGCAGGCGGTCGACCACTGCGCTGTCCATGGTGGGATGTTATGCCTGAAATTTCATACTCTCGGCACACTCTTGACACAGTGGATCTGGGAATGTTGAATTCTCTAACGATTTCCGAAATGGCATGACCCATGCGTCTAGCTCCAACTAACATTCCGCGTTCAAAGTCTGTTAATTCACGTCGTGCGGTCATCATCACGTTAAAACCTCTTCACATGAATAACTTGAACAGAAATGAAAGCTCTGTAAAAGCACTGCGCATTTATACCTGTTCTATGCGATGCTACTGCCATCTGAAAATTTGCATATTGCTATCCCATGACTTTTGTCACTTCAGTGTAATTACAGAATATTAACGTGTGCTCATTGCCCATATTGCATCAATAATAAAAATTATATTGAGTACCTGATTTATAGCAATTGTTACTTTATACAAAAAACATTTCAAAATTTTGAAAACGTATGCTATTAATACGCTTTTATTAGTTTCACATGTGGTTTTGTTTGTATGTATGTAACTCTGAATGAAAGATAAAATTCACGTTCTTTACAAATATAAAAGTAATATATTTAATTCTATTATTAATACTAAGGCTAATCTGTACTATTACATGTTGATGTGCTATAAGTGCTTCAGTTGTTTGTAACTCTGAATAATTACAAAATTCACATTCTTTGCAAATATAAAAGCAATAGGTATATTTCACACTAAATCTGTATTTTATTCCTTCTAGTTTGATCAACACTAAAAGCGTATTTTTTAGTTTTTTAAACTATATTTTAATTATATTAATGATTATCCTGTGGGGAAAGCTAAGCTTAAAAATAACATGATAGCCATACTTATTCTAAAGACGATGCCGAAGTTAAAATGTTTGAATTTATAAACATATCTTTATTCTATAAAGAAGTTAACCCATTTATGCCCAGTAGCCTAAAAACGGGACGCTTGTTAGTTACTGCATACAAGAACCTGTAATGGGTATATCAGTTTGCTAAAGCTGTTTTTCACTTTTCTTCCTGAGAAAACCAGTCAGAGACACTATTTGGACATGAGAGTTTATTTATTGACAGCTATTTTCAGACCAATCAGTCAAGCAACGATCCAGCATGGGTAGCCACAGAAAGTAAGTTTTTTTTGCGAACTTATTTTTCATAAAATTAAACTATTTTAAAATGATTTGCTTAAAATGGATCACAGGTGCCTTCTGTAATGTTACTTTGCAAAAGTAAAGTCAAGTAAGGTCGTATTTCGCTCACATATCTGCAAAATATCCCACAAACACGACGTTAAATAACTTAATAAATATGGCAACGGCGAACTATTTCAAGCCTAAAATGTATGTAAACCATTCCAAGTAAGAGTTTTAAGCAGATAAAAATTGAAAAAAAAAAATTATTAAATAAAACTTGGGCATAACTGGGTTAATGCTACAGTAAGTAACCGGAAGTTATAATTTTGGATCATCTAAAAATACCCCTGTCTCGTGAAGAAAATAAAGTTTCTTAGCCTTAAGTTAGAAGGCATTACGGTTTCCTATCCCGTTTTTTCTTCCCGGAATCCGCCGGAGGAAGTGAAAATAAATTGCAGAAAAAAAGAAAAATCCGATGAGTTTGAGCGCTTGACACTTTGCGAAAATTTTACCCTGATCCCGAAGCAGATTGGAAGTTTTAGAAAGAAAAAAATGGCCGCTTTGAAAACAAATCAACTTTTATTCACTTTTTATTTACTTGAAAAATGTTTTCAGTGAGATTTAATCTCTAAAGAGAATATTTGTGTGTGTGTGTGTTTGCAATTTAATTATTACGGTAGTTTCAATTGAAAACAAATTATCTTTCCAATCTTCAACTTTTAATTTATCGTTTACATTTCTAACTAGTTAAAGCACTTTTTAAAGACTATTTCTTAGTTAAATTTCTCTGCCATTATGCTCGCATTTTACTTGCGGTTGACAAAAACAATAAAAAATTATTTTAGCTATGAATTAAAAACATATCTTTTTAATCGGTTGGCAAAAAAGAAAACGAATTCGCACCTTCCACGAACTATATGTGGAGCTGCGGTCGGAATCTAATGGCGGCGATGAAAGGTAAAACAAGCGCATGTCGCAACGTATAAATTTCTTCTAAGCTTAATGAACGACAGTAATCTTTGTGCAATGAGTTACCGCCCGTAAGCCAGGGCTGAGCCAGAACTGAAGCAAATGCACCCACAGCTCGATCATAGCATCCTAAGACTGCAGTTTCGCCCTTAGAGACTTTTCGCCTTAAGGGCTAAACTGCAGTCTTAGGATGCTATGATCGAGCTGTGGGTGCATTTGCTTCAGTTCTGCCTCAGCCCTGGCTTACGGGCGGTAACTCATTGCACATTACCCAGCTTTTGCTTTCAAATTTCGAGTTGAGCCGCACCATAGTTTGCGGACGCTCGCTGGTAAGATAAATTCACTTTGGCTGCGTTCAGAGTATTCGCCCGGGCCGCCCGGGCGTTTAAGCCGTGACGTCGTAAATAGCTTCCCGGGCAGAGCCCGGGAAGTTGTGGTCTGGACAGCACTTGTGCCATTCGGGAAGAAACATGGCGGACAAAACAGCAGAGAGTAAGTAACACGGCGGTCAATGCAGGAACAATCCTGCATTTGCTCCTATATTTTGGCCCAAAATGATACTATTCTTAACCTTGGCGACAATTATTGTTCCTCTACCGCCATGGTTGAGCGTGGGATCGAAATAACTTATCGAATTTAAAGAGAAATATGTTATTTTAAGTGAAGCAATTTACGATGAAATAGGCCTAACAGTAAGTATAAAATTTCATCGATCTCGCTTATCTGACAGCATTGTTCCTGCAATGACCGATTCTCAAGGAAATATATCATTTCAGATTCATCACAGCAAATAGCGTGCGTATTTTTGACTATTGTGTGTGTATTTTCAAGATTTTGTTTTAGTCACTCTTCGTAAATCCTAGCAGATGAAAGAGCAATAAATTTCAGCCAATGAGCATCATCCTTTGCTAAACGCCCAAACACGTGACCTATCTGCCCAGCTAAATTTCCTGGGCTGCTTGTGCTTGAGCCCGGGAAGCTCGGGCGTCTACTCTGGACAGCATTTGGGAAGTTCGGGCGTTCCAAATGGCAGCTCTGAACGCTTTGGGAAGAACCCGGGCTTCCCGGGAAGCTCGGGAGCGTACTCTGAACGCGCCCTTTATCTACCAGTTTGTTGGCTATCTTAGCTATATTAAGAGGATTTTTGCCTCCGGCTCGATCATTGGCTATTCTTAACTGAGGAGCCCATAATAAGGGCGAAACTGCAGTCTTAGGATGCTATGATCGAGCTGTGGGGACAGTAATCTTTCTTCGTATCTATTTTTTTGTTCTTTATTCTTTTGAAATGAGTTTTTAAAGTCTTGTGGATATTCTGGTTCATATAAAAAGCGATGAGAAATCAGCAAGGGTTACAAAACGTTAGAACTAAATGCAAATCACATTGTAAATATACTTCTTTGCGAGTTTTTTCTTCCTTTCTATTATTCAATCAAAATATGCTACGAGCGATAATTTTAGAATGGCTGCAAATGCATCTATAAAAAGTAATTGCTCGGAAAGCTATTGAAAAAAACCCCCCGTTACTTTAAAGCAGTAAGTAACCGCTTCTAAGCGAGGGCTAAGGCAGAAACATGCAATACACCGCCAGCTCGCTTATTTTATCCATGGGCTGAAGTTTCGAGCTTATTACGCACTCATCAGCATGGAATAGGAACTAAACGAGCTGGAGGCAAAAATCCTCTTATAGAGCATAGACATAAGGCAGAAACCAGCTCGTTTACTCCATCCATGGGCTGAAATTTCGAGCTTATTATGCACTCATCAACATGGAATAGGAATTAAACGAGCTGGAGGCAAAAATCCTCTTATAGAGCATAGACATAAGGCAGAAACCAGCTCGTTTACTCCATCTATGGGCTGAAATTTCGAGCTTATTACGCACTCATCAACATGGAATAGGAATTAAACGAGCTGGAGGCAAAAATCCTCTTATAGAGCAAAGAGAGCCAGCAAAAACTAATAGCTGATGTGAAATTAGAACACCAACGAGCGACCGCATTTGGTACGGTGCAACTCGAAACTTTTCAGGCTTAAATTACTTACAGTTTATTACTATAAAATTAGCTGTATTATATTGCGAAAACAACATTCATATTTTACAGTGTGGCATTTAAAACTATTTTTCGAAACAGTGAGAAGTCTGCACCCATACAACTTTTATCAATGCAGAAAACGCTTTTGCAAAGAAACTAGATACTAATAGGAAATTTGTGGTGACCAGTTAAATGGCGGAACGTTATCCTTGAATGATTTGTGTCTTCCTTTATTAATTCTGTAAAGTTTCCGGTATTAATCCAGGATGCTTGTTTCTGAATAAAGTTGTTTTTCATAAATCAAGCGTCATTGAAAAATCGTGGGACGTATAGCAGTCGAGGAGCTTTACATACAAATGATCTGTATTTTCTTGCATTAATTCTGTAAAGTTTCCTGTAATTATTCACGAAACTGTTTTGCAAAAAAGCTCAGTTTTCGCAGAAAATAGGTGGAAACCTACGAAATCACGGAACGGAGATTGCCTAGAATTGATCTGTAACTTTTCGAACTTTTCTTACCGTATATTGCGGCCAGGTTAGGTTTGCCGGAACTTCACTGCAAAAAATGAGCTGTTGTTTTTACAGTACAACAGCCGAGGTGCCAGTTTAAAATTGTAAACTGCACAGTAATAAACTGTAAATCGAACAATTTTACAGTTTCTTACTTTAAAAGTAAAAGTTTTACAGTTTATTACTTTATTACTTTTTGCAGTTTATTGCTGTAAAATGTAGCTGTATTACGCTGTAAAAATAACAGTATAATACTGGCAGCAGAGGTTCCAGTTTAAAACTGTAAAATGCCCAGTAATAAACTGTAAAATTAACAATTTTACAGTTTGTTACTTTAAAAGTAAAAGTTTTACAGTTTATTACTATAAAAATAGTAATTTTTTGTTTATTACTATAAAATTAGCTGTATTATACTGTAAAAACAACATTCATTTTTAACAGTGTACTGTATAATACGGCCAGGTTAGCTTTGCCCCAACTGTAGTAACTTTGCTGCTTCTGCTTAACAAACGTTGTGAACTTTTTTTTTTATTTTTTAGTATACGTTTTAAAAATAGTAATGTCTCTTCTCTAACCTAAACTCAAGAAAATCAATTTCAAATTAAAAACCTTCTTGAAATTTAATGCAAGCAAGTCTCAAAGCTTCCTCATTTTTCCAATAATGACAATATTTCATTTTACAACTTAACACTCCATAGAATTTTTTTTTCTCTCTCTTCACTTCGCCTCTGTCATTTCCTTATCAGACTTTCGGAAATTCCGCCTCTCCTTTCCTAATGCCCGCACACGTAATTTCTTTTACTTCCGAGCATCATTTTACTTCCGAGTGGGTACTCAAAAATCTAAAATCGATGAAAGAATATCGATACTCGGATTTTCCGAGAGAATTACGCGGAAGCATGGTGGCAACAGATAAGAAAGCCAAAGGTTACAGTCACCTTGTTAAAGAGGTAATGGAAGGAGTTTGGCCATCCACGGACTTAATTAAATTGTGCCTTTGTGAAGGGTGAAAATCTGATGGAAACTGGATTTTAAATGTCTGATTTTATTAATAAAATGATTTTAGTTCCCTTAGTAAGAAACGTATCAATGTTAGTAGATTAGTATTATAGGGTGAGTTCTGGTAAGTGCGTACCCTTTTTTTCAAAGTTCATATTCTCAGGGCTGCTGCTCTGTTGAAAAAGCTTGTACACTCACAATTTTTTTTTAGTTTTCTTTCCAGATCCTTTACTAAGATTTTCAAGCATATAATATGTTAAATAAACTATAAGCATAGGTTTTGTGACCTGGTTTATGACACCTATTCTAAGGTACGCACTTTCCCTACCTAGCGGGGTAAGTGCGTCCACCTTAAATTATGTAAATATGAGCAGGAAAAAACTTCTGGCACACATTAAATATGTTAGGTAGTTGCCTTGGGATAATTCCTAATACTAGAGATCAGCGCTTGTTTGCATGGATGAAACGCAATCAGTGATATCCCACGTGTCTTGCGAACAACTGTGATTTGAAGATTGAGAGAGTTATGTCTGTGATTCTTCCTCTGTCCTTTTAATAAGACCAAGTGATCAAATGTAAGCTGTTTTTATTTAGTAATAATCACTCATAGTCTACATAGTTTATTTTGGTTTAATGCATTAATCAGTCTGTGTTTAAGCCAGGGTTCGCACTTACCCCTTCTTAAATGTAAGATGAGACATGTGCGTCCATTAGCTTTGTTGTAAGTGCGTACCCCTGTGATTTTCTTTAATTCTATTTGTATGGTGGATCGTTAGGTGACCTGAGTGAACATTTCGTTTTTTTTCCTTTTCTTTTTTTTTTTTTTTGTTGAATAAATACGGTTTTAAAATATTCTTCTTATTAAAATCAGTAGCAGTAAGAAAAAACACAAAATAAAGAGCAAAAAAAAAGAAAAGAATTTATCATGATGTGATACGTGTACTTTTTTTTTCTTGTACATTCAAATAGTTTTTCACAAGGTGTTCTTAATATAATTTATTCATTACTCCACCTTCGTTTTTTGAATCAGTTGGTTCCTTATTTAGTGTTTCACTTAATTTCATTGCTTCATTTGTCATTCTGGTTTAAATTAAGAAAAAGCTTATGATCGCTATTTTCAAGGATAAATTTACTAACTGATATCTAAAAGTCAATATATTTCAGAGGTAATGAATAAAATTGAAATCTTATGCCGCATTCAATGTTAATATAAATACTTAATGGAAACGACATCGGATTTATAATCGGTTTATAAAAGAGTTATACGCAAAATTAAAGGTGAATTACGAGAGTCGGATTTTCCACGTAATGGTACACACTTGCCTTATTATAATGGTACGCACTTGCTCCGCATAATAGTACGCATATGTCTCATGATAGTGGTACGCACTTGCCCCATCATAATGGTACGCACTTACCCCCACCTTACTTTAAAGAAAGGGAAAGTGCGTACCGTCATATAAATTAATTTTAGTTAGAGTATTTGATCAAAATACCCCATGTATGCTATTAGTAGCTATTACTCAAAAGAAACAACTTGCATTTCTTGACTTCAATTGCTTGGTATGACTACAAGAGAATCTGAAACAAAACCTTCTCAATCTTTACTTAAGAGTTTTTTTGAAGACATTTAAGTTATCCCTGATTGTGTTTTGTCTATTGAATCCAGGCCTGAATTCTACCTATTGAAATTATCATTAGACAGTTATCTAACATAGTCGATGTGTTGCAGAAGCCATTTCAAGACAGTGTTCATATAATTCCCAGTGGACGCACTTACCCCGTGGACGCACTTACCAGAACTCACCCTAGTATGATTTGACACCTTGTAGTATGAAGTACGATTTTCGGTTAAAGCATTGTATTCTTAATAAATGGTTTTTCTAGGGTTTTTGTCAGAACTTC
>JAXGGA010009170.1:0-52765 GCA_038373865.1 Uloborus plumipes | reverse complement strand
CAATATTAAACAATAATATCAAGTCAATTTACACGAATGGCTTGCATTATAATGCAGATTGAGTAGTTTCAATTTTTAAAATTTCAATTAAGAACATTTCATACGAGTAAGAAAAATAACTTACTTCGAATGAGTTTATATTTCCATTCCATTTCAATTTATTCTTCATAGCAATTCCTTTTTTCACAGCCATTAATGGAATGAGGTGACTCGCACATGGAAATGAAGAGTTTCAACGAAATGAACTTCGGAATTTAAATTTCCATCCCACATGAATCAAATCAGCAAAGAAAGTGTTCAAACTGTTTTCTGAAATCATAAAAGACATAATCAAATAAAAATTAAGCAATCAAAGTGTTTAAACAAAAGAACGTACCTGGCCGTTGTCCACGTTTCACACTGACGCTACGTAGCTATCATTCTGAATGCGCGGCAAAAAAGGGGGGAATGGAAAATAAGGGGGATGGCATCAGCCGGCATCGTAGTCAGTTCAATGTTTTGGTCTACGATGCCGGCTGCACGGCAGCGTAGTCACTTCGTCATTGGCCTGGCCACTGTTGTTGCTGTTTTCCCGTTTCTGGTTCTGGTTGTCGTAACTTGTAATGGGTATGGAAGTTGTGTTTTGTGTGAGAGTTAACCCAATGCTTGTTTTTGGACTGCTAGCATTGTTTTCCATAATCTCGGCCAACGATTTAAGTTATTCTACAAAAAATCTCAAAGCAGACATAAAATTACCTATCCCGAAAAGCCGTCTCAAATATGTAACACCTCCGCCGCCAAGGATTAAACTGGCAGAGACGTCAGAATGTGCTGATGACATTCGAAGAATTTGTCCAAATAGTATAATAAACAATAATTTTGCGGTGCTAGACTGTTTACAAAATGATAAGGCAAGTAAAAGTTTTCCTCCTATTGAAGTTTTATTTATTTACTTCGCAAGTCGCCCTTCTATCAGCAAGCTCTATTGCTGGTAAATTTGACAGCTCCAATTGTAATTTTGGTAAATTTGAGACTTATTTGCTCTCTTTCGGGTCGTCACAAAAGTTTTATGTCCTAAGACTTTCCTATGCTACTAGGATTTTCGGTGGAAGTTCGAGTTATTATTGTTAATCATGTTTGTTTACATTTTGCTTGTAATCTATCATCTAATGCCTTTTCATATTTAAGTGAGAGAGCCAGCAATAATTATAGTGCTTCCGCTTATGTTTCTGTGTCTTGACTTTAAAGCATTAAATAGCGTATATAAATCTCTTTCTAGATAATTTGATACTAAAATTGAAAAACTAAGCACGACTTAAAAACAACCTTTCTCGTAAAGCTGTATTAAGAAAAATTAATTTCATGACAAAAATTTTACCTCAGAGCTTGTATGCCGTAGTTAATATGTATTAAACTGAAAAAATTATATATCTAAATAGACAAGTGGCATGCCATTAAATGGAATGAGTAAATGAGAAATTTTAAGATTGAGCATGAAGAAAATTAGTTCTTACTGAAATTAAATCACTTTCCAAAGCATTAAATGGTAAATTCCTACTTTAGGGTCCGGGTTTGGCGATTTTTTTCAGACTGTGGGCAGAATTAATAAATGGTTGCCAGAAAACCATAAATCTAAATTAGAAACCATAAATCTAATGGTTGCCAGATTTAATAATTTATCACCGGACTTTAAACTAAGATTCATCCCATTAAATTTCATAGTCATTATAATTTTGAACTTTACTTTCCAAATGTACCTACTGTAAAGTGTAAAAGGGCAATTCCACGGAAATGGGGAACTGATGACCAATTTTTCAAAATCATTTTTTTTCTCACAAATTAGATATCATTTTAAAGCTTATGGGTTGCAGTATAAGAAAATAATACCAGGGGTCAATCTAGAGAAAAATTAGGTCTGTTAAAGGACCCTTCACAAAATTCAGGCACTCGAAAAAAGACCCTTCACAAAATTCAGTCACTCAAAAAAGGACCCTTCACAAAATTCAATCACTTAAAAAAGGACCCTTCACAAAATTCAGAAACTCAAAAAAGGATACTTCACAAAATTCAGTCACTCAAAAATGGACCTTTCACAAAAATCGCACACTCAAAACTGACTCTTCACAGAAATTCGAGTTTAAGGAATGATAGGGAATATTTTTTGCCGTAACTATTTTTCACAAAATTAGAAATTAGTTTTCACAAAATTCTGAACTATTTTTCACAAAATTCCAAAAACAGGACCTTGGTCAAATATCCTGGATTGACCCCTGAATACAAATTATCAAAAGAATTTAGTCTTTTAAGAGTTACAAGACTTTAAACAAAGGTATAATGGACACGCTGCCACAACTCATTTTTTGATAACTTGTTGAACTTAGTATTTTAAACTATAATTGCAATATTTTCCAAATTATAACTTTCAGAAGATGCTTGCCAAAGCACTGTAGAATAAATGTAGCATAAAAAATGAAACCTGAATTCCTTTTTTTTTTCCTGTAGAAGCCTATTTATAACAGGCACTTTGATGAAATTATGTCCGACGCCAAATTACCTAAATGTTTGTTCTATATGGATGGAATATTTTACAAAACATTTTACCTGCAAATAAGAACATCAGTTACTGTTGAAAATGTGCAATCCAATCAAAATTCAAAGCAATAGTTTTTTGTTTTTTCATGTTGTCGGACGTAAGGCAAAAATTACGTCCGACACCAAATTTTTTTCATTTAATACCTTGTTCTAGTTATGGGATTGCTCTAAATTGCGGGAGAAGAGGTGAAGGACTGCAATAATCTCATTTTTTTTGCACTGTAGTCATTAAAATATCTTTATTAATAGCTGTTCTTTCTTCAAAATATTTCTTCTAAATCAGAAAATAGATTAATCCATTCCACCCCAATATGATAGTTTCAGTGGCAAAAAGAGGATGATAAAATGTCAAAAATACAATTGCTTGGTACGTATAGAGGTTTTTTGGGAAGTGGTAAAACATAAATGAAATTTTCTTCTTCACACATAAGTTAAAGTTTCTAAACGTAATTGGTGACTTTTTTAGATCAAGTTGTTTCTGAGGGAACACGGCAGGATGCTGTTTTGGATCTAGTTTTCTTCAATGTTGAAGGTTCTATTCAGGCATTATGTGTAGAGAGCATATTGGAGATAGTGACCACAACAGTATTAGGTTTGGGATTAGGTTTGATATGCACAAAGACAAAAATTTTAGGTTTGTGCCTAATTTCAGAAATACTGATTTTGTCGCACTCAGGCAGAGTTTGAAAACTGTTTTTTCATCAGGTTTGGACAATAGCGAGGTAAATCTGCAGTGGACTGAGTTTAAGGAAAAAGTAGCAAAAACAGTTGGGGGTTTTGTTCCTTTTAGGAGAAAAGGGGTAAACACAAAAATTTGGCCCATGTGGTTCACTAGTGAAACTAAGGATGCTCTAAACCGTAATCAAGCTGCTTTTCGTCGGTTAAAAGAAACTGATCACAGCGCAGATAGGCTACAGTATTGTGAGGCTAGGCGTAGTTTTAAGTATTTGGTACGGTTGCAGAAAAGAGAATTGGAACAAAAGCTTGCAGATAATATTGACAGGAACCCAAAGGGGTTTTTTGCTTACGCAAATTCTGGGAAAGTTCAAAATAGTCAAATTGAGCCACTGGTTGATTAGCATGGAAATTTAATTCAGAATGATGGGGATATTGTTAATGTTCTAAATGACTTTTTTTCCAGTGTTTTTAACGATAACTGTATCTCAACAGTTGACACAAGTAAGACACAAGCTACTCTACAGCTTGAGGATTTTGTTTTTTCTAGGGAGGACGTTTTACTTCATTTGAAAAAAATTAAAACAACTAAAGCTCCGGGACCAGATAATATTTACCCAAAAATTCTAGTTGAATGTGCTGACGAATTAGTAGATACTATTGTAAAAATTTTCAATGCTTCGTATAACTCAGGGACAGTGCCAGAGGACTGGAAACTGGCTAACATTACGCCAATCTTCAAGAAAGGGTCTAGAGGTAATGCAGGAAATTATAGACCTGTCAGTCTTACTTCGGTGGTTTGCAAAATTTTTGAAACTTTATTTAAAATTAAGATTATGGATTTCTTAGAAAATAATAGTCTGTTGACTAATTTGCAGTATGGTTTCAGGAAAGGTAAATCGTGTGCTACTAATTTATTACATTTTTATGACAAGGTCACCATGGCTTTAGATAACAAAAAGTGTGTAGATGTTGTTTACATTGATTTTCAAAAAGCTTTCGATAAGGTACCGCATGTTGCACTACTCAGTAAATTAGCTGATATAGGAATTGGAGGTAAAATTTTAGTTTGGGTTAGGAATTGGCTGACAAGAAGGAAACAAAGAGTAGTTGTAAGGGGTAATCATTCTAAATGGAGTGAGGTTTTAAGTGGGGTTCCCCAAGGATCAGTTTTAGGTCCACTTTTGTTTATTATTTTTATGAATGATATTCATGGAAATGTTTCTGGAAACATGAATTGTTTTGCTGATGATGTCAAAGTTATGGGGGTTGTAGAAAATGATGAACAAATAAATCAGCTGCAAGAGGATTTGGATCATATTACTAAGTGGGCAGACAAGTGGGGTATGGCAGTAAATGTTGGGAAATGTCAAGTGCTGCATTTAGGTCATGGGAATAAGCATACAAGCTAATGTTTACAGGGTTCAGTCATTAGTAAGGCAGAAAATGTTATGGATCTAGGTGTCTTAATAAATCAAGACTTCAAGTTTAGTCAACAGTGCAGCATAGCTAGTAACAAAGCCAATAGGATGCTTGGGTTTATAAACAGATCTATTTCAAACAAATCTAAGAAGGTTCTTCTGCCTTTATATAGAAGTTTGGTAAGACCTCATTTAGAGTATGCTGTTCAGTTTTGGTCTCCTTATCTTAAGAAAGATATTAATTTATTGGAAAGGGTACAAAGAAGGGCTACAAGATTAGTGAATGGACTTTCTAATTTAGACTATGATTCCAGACTTAGAATGCTTAATATGTATAGTCTTGAGCAAAGGAGAACCAGAGGGGACATGATTCAGTTGTTTAAATTTATCAAAATGAAAGATGTTATAGGGTTAAATTTTTGCACAGAAAGCAGGACAAGGGGTCATTGTTATAAGCTGTTTAAATCTCAGGCTAACCTGGAAATTCGGAAAAATTACTATTTTAGCAGAGTAGTGGGAACTTGGAATAGTTTACCGGAAGAGGCGGTAAGGAGCAAGGGAGTAGATAGTTTTAAGAGGGCCATTGATCTTCATTGGGATCTATAATTTGACTAGGACCAGCCCAGTTGGGCCCAGAGCCTGTTGCTGGTCGTCGCATTTGTATTTGTAAACGAGAGCAAGCTAAGATTTTTAAGCAGTTAAAATATCAAGTCAGTGGTGAAAATGTTGTAATAATGCAGCTTGATTTTTCTGAAAATGCAGCAATTTTACAGCAAAATGATTTAATCCGCACATTGGGCATATACCCAAACCATAATTTTTTTAGCTCATACATGGATTTCCAAAGAAATCGCTTTAGTTTTGCCATAATTCCCGATACTTTAGATCACACTAAAATCACTGTTCATAAATTAATAAGTTAGCTTTTTGATTATACCTTAAAGCCAATTACCCAAATATTCAAATTTTCTTGGATCCTGTTCAGAATTTTAACGAAGATATTTATTTTGTAACTTATATTTATTTGAACAGAAGTACGATGTGAAATTAATCTGGGATTTTTTCGCAACTTTCCATGGAAAAAGGGTTATCAGCGGCATAGGTGGTACAATAAAATATGTCTGACTTACATGTCTGAAGGAATGTAAAAGCTGGAAAGTTGTTCATTAGTACACCACGAGAGTATGCATCTGTGGCTTCGTCATTAAAGACGTGCATGTACACTGCAAATCATCTGAAGAAATTACGCAGGATTCCACAACTTTACTCCAATATTTGGAGAAAATCCTTGTAGTTCCAAGTATTCAAAAGCAATTTTCACCAATGAGATTTGTATTTCAGAAACTACTTCTTCAAAAACATTTGAGACTGTGATGTTTTTACAGGGATATATGTGATGAATTTTAAGATATGGATTTTATTTCAAATCTTAAAGTGAATAAATGACTGGGTTATCGTTCGGTATGGGTCGGTCCGTCACCTAGTAGGATTCATTACTCAATTAAATAATGAAGAGAATGAAGTCTCTGTGATGCATAGGGCAGAAGGTCACTTTAAACGGCCAAAGGAAGATTATAAAATCTTGTGTTTGAAAGAAAATATTATTAAAAAAAAAAAAATTCTGAATTCCTCCTATCCCAATTGGAGGTCAGGGACAATTTAGGTTTAATGAAAATATTTAAAGTGTAATATTGAAAAATATCTCATGTATTGTCAATTACCATATTATTCAGTATTCGAACAAAAATAAAATTAATTTTACTTGGTATTTAAAACTTTTATTTACGTCTGACACCATGTAGTTTTGTACATATTAAGTCCGACACCAAGATTTTACGTCCGACACCAATACCAAATTCCATATTTCAAGTCTTAATACTTCTGAAATTGAAAATTTTTTTTCTGTATTATTTCTCTTTCATCATTGTTCTTTGGAATAAAAGTAGTTATAATGTTACAGATTAAGCCATTGACCTGAATTTTACATTTTAGTTTTACAAGTCTCATTTTTCAGATTCAGCTCATATGTCCAACACCAAAAATTGAAAATTGTTTTTGCTTAAATAAAATGCTTTATCAGAAAAAATTTTTATGGTTTATAATTCTACCCACATGGGAAAGTATGTAAAAAAATATTTTGGTCAGTTTCAAAATTGTATACCAACAACATTTATTGGTTTTTAAAGCAAATTTCGTGCAATTCTTACGTCCGGCACCGTGGAATTGCCCAAAAGCTATTGGTTTCATACATGTAATATCATATTTAGTTATTTTAAGTTGATTGTGGTGAATGTAGCAAAATTGCTTTTAATTTTTATTTTTATGTTTAAATGAAAATGATATGTTGCTAGGAAAAGGTGGGTCATTTGATGTAATTTTTTGGTTTTAGACATAGATTTAAAAAAAGGATTAGCTCTGCGTTACTTAAAAATCTATCAGCTACAAAGGGGCAGTTAACTTCAAGGCTCTAAAGTTTTAAAATTAGCGATCAACTCCACAAAGTGTTAAAATTTTAGACTTGTGTGTTTATCACCATATAACCAGTCGGGGCTAAAATTCAAATTTTTACGAAATGAGTCGGTTATTCTAACTGTATGTGTGATGAATTGAGGGCAAATTTTTGGGAGGGAGCAACTGGCAGCATTATTCAGGGGTATACCCCTCCCAATGCGATCAAACATCCTCTAAAATGTATCCCCCCGTCCCTTCTCTAAAAATTCCTGTGGTACGTTCTGTCTCCTTGTATCTTTCCCGAGGGGCCCTTGACTGGTAAGTCACTAAGTAACAGGAACAGAGAGCCCTCGGATGATGTCTCCTTGTAGACACATCCCTGCATTATTATTTTATTACTTCAACCATTTGTTATAATTCTACAATTTCTGCATTTTCCAATTCCTTAAATGAAATTAATATTTCAACTCCTTCCACATTCAGTTTATGGGCTTTGATATCTTTGTCAGATGCGCAAAGAGACTTTCAAGGCAGGGATCTGAAAAATAAGTGAGAACTCTATATACTATGGTTCTCAAATTTAGCCCCATCTTGTGTTCATAGAAACTTTCAACCTTTGTTTCATTTCAAATGACCTAGATATTTCCTTTTGTTATGACAAAAATATGTAAATTTTGAGTGTAGAAAATCAAACAAGCTTTTTTTAAAAATATGTTTATATTCTTAAGTTCATTTTTTTTTTTTTGTCCTAAAACAAACACTTTCTTTTGTTACTGATTAAGTAACAAAATACTGATTTACTATTTACATTTTAAGCATCAAAATATTTATTTCTTAGCAGGCCTGTAATTTAGGGGGTTTAATTGTCCTCCCTGGCTTTTTTAAATTAATGTGTTTATATGTGCATGGATGTGGTTTTTATTCTTTTTGATATATTTTACATTGAGGAGCCCCTCAATTTTCACACCCTTTGTCCCCTTTCCCCACCTGGAAAGTTTGAAATGACAGGCCTGTTTTTTAGTACTGCTGCTGATTCAAAAATTCATTAAAATGTTGATTCTTTTTTTTCCTTTCATGTTGACTTTCATTAAAATTATTTCGTCTAATCATAAAATCTTTTGCAGAAAAGGGAAGATGCAGATTTAACACCACCTTGTCATCATGTAAGTTGTTTTTCCAGTCTAATGTGTTTTAGTCATTATGCGTAATATGATGATTCAAATGTTTAAAACAGCTTTTTATTTTAATGATTCTTATTTTTTTTTAATTCCTCAGAGCTGAAATTTAAAGACTTCCTTTTCATAACGCAGTATAAACGAAAGCTCAAGTACATAAAAGTTTGGTATCATTAGCTCCTAGCTTAACTTCTTTTTATAGTTGGAAAATGTCTGTTAAGCCATATAACTTTTTTAAAAAATCAAATAGTTGAATCATAACTCTTAACTAGAAATGGGCAGTGTTATTCTTCTTTGTGATTCGTTAATCAGAGGTTTGCTCATTGCTTTTATCTAGTCATTGAGCTTGTTAACTTGAACTTTGAAGGACTAATTAAAAAAAGTTCTAATGAAAATAATATATACCTAGATGAATATAATTTGCACTAAGTCAGAAAAAGTTGCAAAATTGATTATTGCTTAAAGCTTCGTAGCTCAGCCGAAACACCGGACAATATAATTAAAAAGAAGACTCATCTAAATATTAAGGATCTAAAAAGAGGTATTCCTATAAGTATTCTAACCCTTTTTTTTTTTTTTTCAAAATGCAGTTTATAAGCAGTTAAAAGCATATGCTTGTTTGAAAATAACAAAATAAGGTCTCTAAATTTGTTGTTTGTCATCCAGCAATTTTACCTGACTGTAACATCACTAAAATTAAACTGTTGCAAAAATTTTCATAAGAAATATTATTTCATTTAACTATTATATTTTAATTAAATACAGTCGCACTGTTTATAATAAAACCATGTAAATCAAATTCATGAGCATAATGTTATAGCTTCAGTGTACTTCACTCTTTATTGTGTGATATTTAACTTTTCGTAATGAAAAAACTGCTGTAACGAAATTTTTAGTTGATCCCTTTGACTTAGCCATAAACAAGCACAACTGTATTTTCTTTTTGAATCAGAAACACAAAATCTGTTTAAGCTCTCTTAACTTTCAAATGTTTACGCTATTTTTACTCAATATTCGTCTGCTATTTTGTGTTTTTTTCACATGGCAAGGGAAATCTTTTTGATTTTCAAAGCTAGAGTCTAGAGTCTATCTGCTCTGCTAATGAACAAAAACTTTTTTTTATTAAGTACCAGCAAAAGATTAAAATAGAAATGTAAATTACGTTGAATCATTTTTGTTTTAAATTTTTTCTCGCAACTGAAGTGAAAAACGAACCAAGCTGTCTACAATTATTAATTTCATCCATTTGGGTCATTTATCAATTCAGTTTTGTATTTCAGGATAAATAATAATGCTTTTCAGGAGCAAAATAAGTTATTGTTTGGTCATATTTTACATTTTATATTTTCCTACATAAAATTAACCCTATTGTGAAAAAAATCCATCTAATATTTTTCAGCTAATTTGGAACTTTAAAAGGAACTTGACTCTGGATTCAAGATTTGTTGCCACAGCAAAGCAGATGTGCCCTAAGTTTTTGGAAACGGTAAGGATTATTTTACTTTGTTTTAGCGCTAAATAAACAATTATTTCATGTTCTTCACCACAACACCTATTTTGATCTAAAAGTATTTTCATGCAATGTATAAACTTGATTTATCTTAAAATTGAAACCAGTCTTCTATAAAGGGATATCATGATGAAATAATCCAGAACACCAAAATTTAATCCATTATTGTCAAAAACGATTAATTACTCTTAGTCAGATGTTTTACTATTATTCTTAATGCAACCTGTGGATATCATTTGGCTGCACTGTAATTTGTCTTATATTTCAGTTATAATTATTTTAAAAATATATTAAGGTTTCCCATTTGGTTGATTCTTAACATTTATTTGTTTATTCCACTTAGCAAAAAGAATGTGAGCCTTTAGAAACTCAGAGGGGCCATATGCTGTCTTGTTTAATGGACTTTGCTGAAAATGCCACAGAACCACAATGTCGTTCCTTCCTAAAGAAAATGGAAGCTATCATTTTTAGTGACTATCGTCTCGTGTACAAGTTTGCTGATGAATGCAGTTCTGATATTCAAGATTTTCAGTGTGGTCGTCTTGAAATGGATGCTGAAGTAAATTGTTTTCTCTCACTCTTGTAATTTCAGTGGTAAATAGTACAATTTATCATTAGCCATGATTATGATGTTGTTGTTGTCTTGTGCCAGCCAAGCCGGCAATTTGGGATTCATTGCTTTACTTTTCCAACTGTACTGTAATGTGGCGTGAAGTCCGACTTCCACAGTACTCACATATGCCACAGGGACCGTTTATAGAGTGGGCATCTATTCACAGTACAACAACACATTGCTATGTCTTGCATTTTAAAGTCCTATTGAGTAATTACGCGAAATATTCAAAATGGAGTACATGTGAATGAAATCTCTACTAATAATAAAGCTGAAGGTTTGTCTGTCTTTCTTTCTGTCAGTCTGTCTTTCACGTGCGTAGCACCAAAACCGTTCGGTCGATTTTCACGACTTTTGGCACAAAATTAGTTTGTAGCACGAGGTTATGCAGTACGAAGCGATTTTTCGAAAACTCTATTTCGTTCTTTTTCTATTCTAATTCTTAGCCAAAATTCGATAAAATAGGGAAGAAATATTTTATACACCTTTTCAAGTCTTATGTCATTCGAAAGCTTGAAATTTTCTGCTAAAAATGATGTCAGTTTGAAGTTTCCACGAGCATCAAAAGAGCTGTAATAATTGTTTTTAGAATCCCGGAAATTCAAGGCTTACCTGCAGCAAAGCAAGCCAAACGATTCTAGAATGGTTAAGCTCGAGAATAAAATTTGTTTGAAAATAAAGATTAAATGAAGTATTTTATCAACGGAAATCAAGTTTTCATGTTGTTACCATGGTTATGTTTTTATTTCGTTTATTTGTCTCGTTCTTTTTCCCTTAATAATTTTAAAAATGTATTTGTTTTTGTAGCAATCCAAACTCCAAGCCTTATTAAAATTCGTCAAATGAAATATAATAAAACCGTGATAAGATGACACCTGTCGATCAAATGAGAAATCGAGTCCTTTCCTTAAAATAGGTAGAGAAGGAAAAAGCTGACGCGTACCATTTTTGTGAGTTTAGACATAATTTGGCAATCTGTCAAGTTGTATTGAAGAGGGAATAATTCTTCAACCAAATGAGGTCAAAAAAGAGACAACATGATAGTAAACCATTCTAAATGTATCGTCTGCAAAACATATTTTGCTTCATTATTAATTTATTTCAATATAAATTATAGTAAATAGCTTGAGTGAACGAATTTAGCTTTTAATTTATCGTTTGCAGATGTTTGTCGATGTTTATTGTTTTGATTATCATGGTGAAGAATTATGCACGAAATTTCTATCATTTTGTTTTTGAAGTTAGGAAAGAAAACTTTCTTCTTCTTTTAAACTTTGGTAAGATTTCTGTTGGATTCTGTGAGCAGCAAAATTGTTCTTATTTCTCTTTTGGCTTATTTTTGTGCACCTCCCCTTGGGGTTGCATTCGAATTTTTCCAAGGGGGTGTTTTTTACCCCTTTAATGGGGTAAATCAGTGTTAATTTCAATGCAGACAAAAGTGGTGACAATTGGCGCGACCACTTGACGATATATCGCCAAGCTTTTGGTTGCCAAGTGTTTGACGCCAATTTGGCGACATATCGCCAAGTTGGCGACAAATTTGGCGAAAAAAATTATTTATTTTTTTATTTGGGTTCAATTTGGCGCTATTAGCGATATTTTGGGAAAAATCCACTGAATGATGTTAAAATCGGCGATATTTAGGAGATTAATCATTGTAAAACATTTTTTTGCATTGTTTTGTGGCAAAGTTGGGACGTACATGTTTGAATTGTTATCTTGCTCACTCCAAGCACTATTTTAGCACTTAAGGCATCTACTAAGAAATTTACACGTAAAAGGAAGTAGCGTGGGGTCCATACCAAATTTTTATATCATTCTTTAATTATAGTTGAATTATAACTAAAATAGAGTATTTTTTCTGCTTTATCAATTTTTTCAAATGCATTTTTAAGTTTATACCACGGGCAAAGCCGTGCGGGTAACGCTAGTAGAGTATAAAGCATTCTATTTTATTTTAATGAATCATTGAAATAAAGGAATTAGAGTATAGGCTCACAAAAATGGATGTTTTACAGGGCTCGAAAGTATGAAAGTGTCTGATATTTTGATACATATGTGATCTTTGCATAGTATATTATTTGAAGGATGGTTACTTTTTGTTCCATTTTTCAGAATTTGTATTGCTTTCAAATATTTTCTAAATAATGAAAACACTTATTTTCATCAGTAATGAAGTAAAATGGTACCTTGTTAAATACATTATTGATAATTAGCATTTTGCTTCAAAACAAAGAAAAATAAAACTTATGTATGAATTTTTACCTATAGCATCCAATATATTCTGACCAACAGTGTCAACAGTTTTCTTTTTGGTCATTTCGTAAGCATTGAATTCTTTTAATTTGTCTTTTTAAGTTTGAGCTAATTGCTATGTAATCATTGTTATTAACTTTGGATCAACTTTCATTGGCTCTAACTTTTCCAATGTATTTGAAAAATCTTTAATTTTCACATGTATTGAAACATGGTTTGGTAAACTGTTTAACAAATGTTGAATAATTTCTTTCTTTTTGTATAAGAAAACATATCTGTATTTTGTACAGTCAAACCTCGATATCTCGAATTCAAAGGGAGCAGGGAAAAATTTCGAGTTATCAAAAATTCGAGTTGTCGAAAATTCCTTGATTAATGGGCGAAGGAAGGGGGTACTGCGAGTTTATGTGAAAAAATAGTGCATGTATCTTTGAAAGTTTAAATTAAACACTTACTCTTTTTTTTTTTGGAATGAAGAAATGAAAAAAAACAGATTCAATGCTGGTTTGCATTGAATACAAATCTTTTTCACGTTCAACTACAATTTCTAAATGAAAAAGTATTCAAAAAGTATCTTTCGTCATACCTGAACGAGATTCAGTAAATCTTCGTTACAAATAAGTTTCGGATGAAGCTTTTTGGTTTTTCGTAAGTTTTGCAGATCTCTTCTTCATCCTCTTTAGAAACTAGATCGCAGCAGTAATTTGAGACAGAATTTCGTGTTCTTCTCCCTCCCTGATCACACACTGCAACTTCTTCATCAACTTTTAGAAAGTCTTAAAATTCCATTTCATTGAGATTTATCGGTTAAGAAAGCTGTCCCCTATCTCTCCTTAACATAATCCTTTGAATTTTATCATGTATGTCACATACGGTGGCATACTCTTCATTCTTCACAAACACAGCTTTCTTTAAGCAATTCTAATCGGCAAGGAAGTGACATCTGAATTGGTTGCCCATAAAATAGAATGGAAACAAAACATGCATGGTTACACACATTTTGGGACAAGGAAAGAGAAAATGGAATCCGAGTGAAAATAAAATATTTCGAGTTATTAAGGGTTTAAAACCGGAAATTTCGACTTAACAAGGTAATTTTAGCATTGACAATATAGGATGCATGAAGGGAAAGAAAAATTCTTTGAGATATCGAAAAATTCGAGCTATCGAGGTTCGAGTTATCGAGGTACGACTGTATTAATCTCTTACAATCTTGAAGGTATTAAGTACTCATTGTATTTTACATTTCCACGTATGTAAAAACTTGTTGTAAAGCATTTATTACTGTAGGAACCTCACTCGCAAGGAGAAACCATTGAGTGTTTGTCTAAGCAGACAGAAAAGCTTTCCCAGCCTTGCCGGCACGAGATCCTACGTATAGCCGAGCTCCAAGCTGATGACTTCCACCTGGACCGTCCACTTTACTTTGCATGCCGTGATGATCGCGAGAGATTTTGCAAAAAGGTGGACGCTGGGGAAGGAAGAGTCTACCGTTGCCTCATGCGCCACAAAACAGAAAGAGAAATGAGTGTGGAGGTAAGGGTTGCCTGACAGCTATATTATATTCAGAAACTAGGAAAGGTAAATGTCAAGTTGAGCAATGTAACTTTCTAATTTCAAGAAGAAATGAAACCCATTTTGCTAACGATAATTTTTTTTAAATAAAAATAATGTGAGAAACATATCTAAAGTTTTGTTTTACACTGTTATGAGAATACTATCTGGTTGATTGATGTTCTCCTTTTTCCATTCTTTGAATAAACCAATATCTTTCATTTCTCATGAGCGCTATCACCATAGCAGCTTTTATTTTTGCAATTCCTCACTTGATGTTGGCCTTCAGCTCTTTTAGGGTACTTGAACATTGTTTATAATTGCATAGTTTTAATAACCTCCCAAAGTTAAATTCAATGAACAACCATGACTCTCTTTTCAAACATTTTTGTTCTATCATTTTATTTTTCATTAAGTAATTTGACAATGATATTTATAACTTATTTCTTTCCATTGTGTAGGAATTTTTATATTCTTAGTATTTTTAACAGTTTAAAAACTTTCATATTTTCAAATACATTCAGCTTTCTGTGTTTCTATAATTAAATTATCTCTGTCTAAGACTCTACTCATATGAAAGTAGATCTTATTATACTTTTGTTTATAAAATCTTGGGATAATATTATTTAAGTTTGAATTTTGTTTGTGTAGTTGTGTATTTCTTTGATTTTTACTTACAATTTTATGACTATTTTGCGTTTTCACGACATCTCTACAAAAAACCATATTAATAACCAGGCAAAGATCGATGTGATCAGTGTAATCAATTTTTCACTGTATTTGTATTGCTCTTGCTATTTTCATACTTTTTGCATTTATGAACTGAAAATAAATTATTTTGAATGAATACTCTGTTGATTTTTTTTGTTGATTTAAGATTTTGCTTTCATTATTAGTGTCGAGAAAAACTGTTTCAAAGGGAACGGTTGGTGGTGCATGATTACAAGGTTAACAAAGGCTTGGCCAAAGCTTGTCGGGAAAACATCAAGATATATCACTGCAGAGATGAGACTTCTGAGAGGAGAGAAATCAGACTTGCACAGATATTGCTTTGCTTAGAAAATGCCTTGCATAAAGGTAATGGCTTTTTCATTAATAGATTATGACATTGACTTGTTTGCCAGATCATGCTGTTCACAAAACATTTTCATTCGCACCTTTTCAAATAAGTTCTACTTTTCTCAAAATTATTCAGTTTTATTTATATATCTATAGTTTTATGACAGATGAATCAAAGAAAATTGGTTCTGAACGGACAGTGTTTCTATCTTACCCTTGTCTGGGAACAATCAACTTTTCTCGTGTTTATTTGCGTGTGAAAAAAGTGACTCATGGAAGTAGTGAGCAATAAGTTATTTCCCTGAAACCTGGGCTGAGGCTGAACTACATGCAATATGCTATCGCTCAGGTTCTGACTTCTGCATGCTGAAGCTTCATCCTTATTCTAAACTCACCAGTTTGGATTAGTCAATAATCTAGCTAGAGCACAGATGCCGTCCCATTGAAGCTGAGATTACCAAGGAACCGGTAACTGAGATTGAGTTTGCTCCTAAGTGAGAGTATGCATTGTGCAAGCAGTGAGGAGGTCCAACTCAAATCTACCTCTGCTCGGTCAGCGACTATTGCAGGTTGATGAGTCCATAACAAGGAAAAAACTGCAGTCTCTGGATGTCATAACTGGGCTGTCTGCAGTAGCGTTAGGCATATGTTTACATAGACTAAGGTGCACCCCCGCAAGATTTTAATGTATGTACACCAATATATCACTGCCGACTCGGTCATTCCATCCAAGGACTACAATTTGTGCTTGTTGGCACTCATCAAGCTGGAATAGGAAGTAACAGAGTTGAAGGCAGAAATCAGCTTACAGAAGCAAAGAGAGCCAAAAAAACTGGTAACTAATGTAAAATTAGGACACCAAATTACTGGTAACTTACTGCTTTATACCCGAGCTCTGCCTTTCAGTTGAGAGTTGTATCGTACCAGTGTGGTCTCTCGCTGGTATTCTAATTTTACATTAGCTACCAGTTTTTTGTTCTCTTAGCTTCTATAAAAGGATTTCTGCCTCCAGATCGGTTACTTCCTATTCCAGGCTTATGAATGCAAACGAACACGAAATTGTGGTCCTTGGATTTATTGACCAAGTATGCTGTGCTTTCTTTTAATGCATATTGAGCTTATTTTTCTTTACTTTTTGGATTACTTTGTGATACATTTTTTCCAATTATTTAATTATTTATCCTTTATTACTTTTCCTGTGCATGTGAGAAGAAAGGAAATTCCGCATATTTTTTTCAAAAATATTATTTTATAAAAAATGTTTTTTTATATATATTTTTACATTTGAAAAAAAAAAAATTAGAAGAAAAGTTTAAATTTAGGAGTTCTTACTCTTAGTCTCTTGTATTACAATGATAAACACCAAGATAGTAATTGTCCAGTTTGAGATAAAACATATAAAAATGTAATAAGATGATTTAATATTTAAAAAAAGTGTTTCTTTGCTAATTAATGCTAATGAAAGGTTTATAATGAAGAGTTTTATGAAGGGTTAGTTTTTGTGAATGGTTTGTTGTAGGACATTTCTTTTGAAACACATGTTTTATACTAGTGTAAGATAGAAAAGTGTTCAAAAGAAAGGAGAAAAGAGTGTTGAACAATATTTTTGTTAACTTCCAGTTTTCAATTTATCTTTCAGGATACCCTGTTGCTGGTGAATGCCAGGCAGAAATGCTTGAACACAGACAAACCCTGATGGAGAATTACCAACTGACCCCAGAATTAGCAGCAGCTTGTGAGAAAGATGTTCAGCACTTTTGTGGACGTAGATTGGAGTTGGGTGGTAAGACGCTACATTGTTTAATGGATCATGCAAAGCCATCTCGTCACGATGGGGGTAGTATAACAGTTCCTTGTCGCAGAGAGGTTAGTATCAACATAAATAAAACAAAGAATATGTGTGTATGTATGTTTATATATGTGTGTGTACCTTATACAAATCCACAGTTTACGTCGGATCTGGACAAAATTTGGCAGAGAGATACATGGGCACCCGGGAAAGAGCATAGGGTGGTTTTTGAACGGGAGAAAAGTACCGATCCGTTCGAATTTCGAATAAAGGACTTCAAAATGGCTCTTTTTACCTGAAATACTTACCGGATCTTCTTGATCTTGGTCTCATTCGAAATAACGCAAAAAATACCTCTTAGGTAAGTTTCCTTCTGGAGGTTTTCAAAACCACTAATCAATATCTCCACCCTGAAAAAAGATACGGGCTTTTTAAAGAAAGCAGAATTTAATTTTAACTTGAAAATCGACGATCATTTGCGCGTAAAAAAATCTCATTAACGATTTCTATCTGTTGACATTTTGGCGTGGGTGCTGCAAAAATAAAGTTCTTAAATTGCTTTCGCCATTAGTGCCAGAGAATAGTCTCCCCCTCCCCCCCCCCAGCCAATTTCAATAGAATTGTAACCTTGAACCTTCATTTTATTTTCTCAATCAGTTCTGTCTAAAGAAATTCGAGGAGGACGGATAAATAATAATAATCAGCGTGAAACATGCAGTGAATTGAAATATCATCAGGGAATAAAAATATGGTCTGCCCCTGTTAAAGAAATTGAAAACCTGTGTAAAAAAAGAATAGATCAGAAAGATTTTAAAATCGCCGTGCTGTTTTTTTTTTAAATTAAAACTTAATATTTAGGTCTTGAACTATATGCTGCATTTAAAATCCGAGCAAAGCCGGGAACAGCAACTAGTTTAAAATAAATTTCAATAGCATATTTATTAATATATGCTTGCAATTTAAAAGTATTTTTCCTGAAACAGGCTGATCCTGATAATTAATGATTTTTAAAATTTTATTGTTAACTTTTTTTTTCATTTTTTAAATACTTTATACCGTTTTTTTTTTTTTTTTTTTTTTTTTTAAATTAAAACTTAATATTTAAGTCTTGAACTTATATGCTGCATTTAAAATCCAAGCAAAGCCGGGCACAGCAGCTAGTTTAAAATTAATTTCAATAGCATATTTAATAATATATGCTTGCAATTTTAAAGTTTTTCCTGAAACAGGCTGATCCTGATAATTATTTTTAAAATTTTATTGTTAACTTTTTTTTTTCATTTTTTTAAATACTTTATAATGTTTCTAAGTTTACCTTTGAAGCATCACAAGATTAAGTAAAGTTTAAAATAGTGAAGCAGCGATTATCTGAACCTGTTGGAATGGGACCAAGTTTGAGTATGCAAAAGTTTGGATAGTTGGATAAGCAAATTAAAGAATGTTCTGAAGTGTACCACAATGTACATTTTTTAGAAGGACCTTTTTTAACTTACAAGTGTATGTTTTTATCAAATAATTACTACATTTTTTTGTATACTTTTATTTCTTTGTAAGGTTTTTATAACTTTCTGAACAGTTGGAGTTAATGCTAGGAAGACTGAAAACTGCCAAATACCTAAAAAGGTTGTTGAGGCCAGCAAAACTTGATAATATAGATCAGTGGTGGCCAACCCGCGGCACGCATGCCACAATGTGGCACGGCAGACCAGTAACAGTGGCACGCGAAGACTTTTAGAAAAAATATCTGGAAGGAAAGCAATGAGGACTTGGCTACTTAAAAATGGAGAATTGCAAATTAATTTAGCTATGTCATCTCTTAATATCCTGCGTTTAAGTAATTTAAATTTAAGATTGCACAAAAAGAAAAAAAAAAACGTTTCCTAAACCAGTAGAGGCCATCTACATTCTTTTATGATGAAACTTCAGTTTCTTTCTCTCTACTTTGGAGAAAAAAGAATAAAACATTAAAAATTAATACTAAAAGTACTAAGCGAAATTTAATAATTTTCTAATGACATATGAAGAAAATTTTACACCGATTTTAAATATTCATTCAGTGTTCGGTTTGACGATTTTCAGGATCATAAAAAAATGCTGATATTTTCAAATTCTTTGTTTATATCTCTGCAAGACACTACTTGTTACCCTTCTGAAATCCAAATTGGAATTACTGACCTTTTGCATTGGTTATCAAATATAAGAGCTTACTTCAACAAAAAGTCACCCACATTGGGAAGAAATTTGGGCATTTGTAACAACAAAGTTTTTTTCACATTTGCACACTTTAGTCGTCTGATGCTGTTGTAGATTTGGTTAAAAATACGCTTCTAAAGAAATATTTTCTGTTATGAATGCAGAAAAATCGAAATACCGTTGAATATTAATTGATAGCACTTAAAACACTCAATTCTTGGGATTCTCAAGAACTAATCCTAAAATTAAAGACTTGGTAAAAAAGATACAGACTCATAAATCAGATTGAGTGCAGACTGTTTAATTTTTAGAATAAAATGTTTGATGTCATTTGATTCTATTTTAAGCATAAGCCAACTGACATAACCTATAAAAGTGTTTACTAATGATAAATCTTAAGTTCGGACTTGTTTTATCTTTATTATCATTTAGATTTAAATTACTCAGATTTACGAAAAAAAATGTTTCATTGAATAAGAATTATATAGTCAGCCAACATAAAATCTATTTTTAACTTTAAAAAAATTTCAGTTTGTTGGAAAAATACAATGTGGCACGCTGAGCTTTTTCTCTCCAGATAGTGGCACTCTCCCTAAAAAGGTTGGCCACCCCTGATATTGATGCCCACAGCAAATGTGAACAGATACATTAACTTCTGGGCAGATACATGTACATCCGATGTCCTTAATTATTATTGACTATCTTCAAAGTTTGCAGTTAAATTAATGACAAAACTTCACCTCTTGCTTTCAGGTATACATTTTTAAAGGCAAATGGCGTTACTTTTCAAAAAAAATTGTCTACCGACTATATAGCTCTGTTTCAGATAATAATACTTTATATTTTTATCTTACTTTGAATGTCAATGTGACCCCTTTCAATTCTTTTGAGTGAATTCTTTTAAAATGTCTTCCTGAGTGAGTCTACACTACCCACACATCTTCTCTGTAATAAAAACGCAGTACGTAATAATGTTTTGTGATGTTTTATTAAACATGTCAAAGTGCACAATTTGTTTTACTTTTAAAAGAGCAACCATCACCATTCGGATGTTGGGCAGTTAGTTGGCAGTATTCATAATTCAAATTAGTGGCAAAAGAGAAGTGTAAATTGAAAATTTTTCATATTACAGCTGATAGGAGAAAGGAAGAATTTCTGTTTTTATTGTAAAAATCTTAGGGGTCACTGGTCCCTACTGTGTTCCTTAGTATGAAGTTCAATATTTTTGCTTGTTTGTTACTTATGAATAAATTACAAAATAAGCACTCAAATAATGTTATATTATAAATAGTATAAATTATAATAATAATCAAATAATGATTTTAAAATAGTATAGAATAGTATAGAAAGGTCTCTGACATTCAGTTAGTAATTATGCCATTTATTGAACAAAAATATACAAGAGAGGCCAACAGGCCTGGTCTATTTTTCTAGAATTAAAATTCAAATTGTATATGATGATTCAAATGTAATGAACAGCTGCAAATTATTAAATATAATTTTTTATGTCATGCAATATTTATATCTTGAGGTTCACTTTTCAGCTTGAAGCTTTATTGAAACAAAGTGATGTTGGAGAAGATTGGAGAGTTGATCCTGTTCTTCAGGAAGCTTGTCAGCCAGTTGTTGATGCTGCTTGTTCGCAGGAAAAGCCCGGAGAAGGAAGGTAATTTACCAAGGAAAAGGCTTTGAATTTTTTTTAATTTTTCTGATATTCAGTAATTAAGTGAAAAAACAAGGCCATGTTGCCCTTTTGATGCAAGGTGTGATTAATTAATACAATGAAGATTTTAAGAAATCTTTGAAATCAATTTGTATGTTTACAATGATTTCTATTGGTTTATGGTATATTAGCTACTGCTTATTTCTTTTGCTTTGTGGTTAGTTAAGGTTTTAGTAGAGGAAAAATCTGTTTTAAGTGTATAAACCCTGCCTTTTCATTCCACAATTTTCTTTTTGTTACTGGGGCTTGGGTTTTCTCTTCTTTGCCTTTTTACTTTCTTCTATATCTAATATATAGAAGAAAGTATTGATTTCGTGAAAATTTTCGAATGTCGAATTTTGACGGATTTGCACGTTTTGAGGTGCGCTGAGTCCATTTTGACCATTTTTGGAAAATGTCTGTCTGTGTGTCTGTCTGTGTGTGAGTCTGTATGTGTGTGACCAGTTTTTGTGGCCGCGCTAGAGCAAAAACTACTGCATGAAATCGAACAAAAATTTTTGCACATATGTACCACTATGTGAACTGGTGCACCTGACTTTTTTTAGCGAATTCCTCCAAGGGGGGTGGAGCAATCGCACGTGTTCTGCGCGGTAGTGATTGCTATATCTCAGGAAGTAACCGGCAGAATCAAACGAAAATTGGTCCATAGGTAGACCCTACTGAGTACAGGTGCTGATTAAATTTGCTTGTCAATATCTTGAAGGAGGGTGGAGCAATCGCACGTGTTCTGTGCGGGGGTGATTGCTATATCTCAGGAAGTAAGCGGCAGAATCAAACGAAAATTGGTCCATAGGTAGACCCAACTGAGTACAGGTGCTGATTTAATTTGTTTGTCAATATCTTGAAGGGGGGTGGAGCAGTCGCACGTGTTCTGCGCGGGGGTGACTGCTATGTCTCAGGAAGTAACCGGCGGAATCAAACGAAAATTGGGCCATAGGTAGACCCTATTGAGTACAGGTGCTGATTCAATTTGTGTGTCAATATCTCAAAGGGGGTGGAGCAATAAAAAGTGCTTATTTTGTCATTGCACCTACTGTATCTCGGGAAATATTGCTGCGATTTGAATGAAATTTGGAATAACACTAACCCAATAAGGAAGCAAGCATCGATTAAATTTTGGCGCCAATAACCCCAGGGGGGGGTGGAGTGATTTTTGCGCTTGGTCAACAATGCGAAAAATTAATTCATTAAAAAATTGCTTTCACGCTATTTAATTATCAAAACAGCTGAAAACTTTCAATGATTTGAAATTTTTAACTGTTGCCAATTTCTTTTTACTAACAAATAAAATGTTTGCAATTAATCTAAACGAGGCTTTTGCAATGATTTCCAATTTCGCTCATTGATTTTGCATTTGCAGGGGTTTTTCGATAATTGGGAAATTGGAGCTGTCTCCAATTATTCGGGCGAGTACGTATTTTATTTTGTAACCGGAATTCATAAGATAGATATAGAAGAAAGTTTCGTGACGGCCACGACAGCTAGTTTTTCATATAATTAAAAAAAAAAAGATATCATGCATTACTTCCTTCTTTGACTGGCTAATATTGAACCTGAGACCCTCCAGTTACGAGTCCGATGGCTTATCGATCGAGCCACCCCAGCCCAACAAAGTTTCACAGCAGTTCCTTATGAGTGTTGGACCATCCAATATTCTTAAATTTATTTGGATTTTTTTTTATTTCTTTGTCTAAGATTTTAATCTTAGCAAGTTACTTTACAATTGAAGTAGACAAATTTTTTGAACATAGTTTATTGACTATTAAAACTTGCTTCATACTTAAAACTGGATACAAAGACAGTAAAATATTGTTTTCTAAATGAATTTAAGAACATTGAATAGACCAACACTCACAAGAAACTGCTGTGAAACTTAGTTCCCCTTAGCTCTAAATGATTTTGGGGGTAACCCCAACTACCCCGACCCCAAATCTCTTTTCGACTGAACTTTGCTCTTTTTTCACATTAACGGTTTGTTGGGATTATTTTCTATCAAAAGTAAGACATTTATATTTTGCTTTAGTAGATTGCTAGATGGACATCAGTTATTTGCAGAGCGTCTTGAAGCATTTTATTTACATTGATCCTTCTTTATGCTCAATGTAGAAATTGGCTACTTTGATCAGCCATTTAGCATCTTAGTATCTTTTTTCTTTCCTCCCTCAATACCTTTTCCTTCCATTTTCTTATAGGTGCAGGAAAATGTCAAAGAACTCATAGTAAAACAAAAAAATATTTTTAAAAAAGTGTAACTTCTAACTGGTGTACATGAGTACTTCTTTTCTTAGAATATTTATAGCTAGTGAAATGCTGCAAACCAATTTGTATTAGATGGCAATGTAGCTACAAAAGCTATCTTTATCTTCTAGCTCTAAAAGTTAACATGCTATAAATCTTAAAATATTGGCACATGTATAGCTGTTTAGGTATTGTTCTTTAAAGAATTCAGTGATCTATTTTTATACCTACAAAACACTCAAACCATTAACTAAAACCTTTGAAATTACCCGAAATCACAAAAACAATAACTGTTTTTCCCTCCTGTGTTTTGATTAAAATTGTGTTCTAACACTGATAAAATATTTTATTCATGCATGCTAATTTACTGACAAGGACAATTTAGAAAATAAATAATTTTTTCGTCAATTTGTTTTTTATTTAGGGTTATGACTTGTTTGATGAAAAATTTTGATTCTCAACATATGAATGAAGATTGTAAGGAAAAACTGCTCCAAATTCAGTATTTTGTTGCTAGAGATTTTAAGTAAGTTTCAAATTTATTTTTTAAATTGTGGTCTTTCGCATTGTTTTTTTTTTTTTTTTTTAATTTCAAATCATTGTAAAATGGTTCTAAAAATCTATTAATCTTTAAAAAATTGAACAATTTGAAGTTATTTCTTTCTCACACTCATTTATTTATAAATACATTAGTTGTAATGATCTTCTTTTTCTTTGAAACAAGATATGTAATTTTGTGTACAAAGCTAGACGGTAATTTACTAGATGATACATAATATATTTTTACGCTTTTTTTTTTCTTTTGCAAAACATTTTAGATTAGATCCAGCCTTGTACAAACGCTGCCGAAAAGAAGCTGAAAAATATTGTCATGCAAAAAAGGAATGGCATGACAAACCCTCAAGAATGGACCCTGAAAGAGGACCTATTGTTCTTCCATGCCTATATCGTTATGCTTACCATCCTGATAAGAATGTTCAGGTAAACAAATCTTATGAATTCATTCCAAGGATTTTTTTTAGCATGTCCTCCCCTCCACCTTAATGTAACATCTTTTGCTTCATATTTAGTCTTGCCAGATTTTGCCTTGAAGGAGCAAAATCATTTTAAAATAATTACTATACAAATTTAATCTGTTTTAAACCTGTCCTGGATTTAAGCATTTCTCGTTATCTCTCCCGATTTCAGCTAAAAAACTTCCAGTTTTGTAAATCATAATTAAATCTCTGTTAGCAAATTTAAAACAAAGAAAAATCTCCGTAAATTATTTTCAGAGATTTTTTTCTTCAGTAATGAAAATCTTCCGCGGATCTGCGATTTTCCGCTCTTTTTATTATTTCTTTCTTTCTACAATCTAAAAGTAAATGCTGCATCATATTTAAAAAAAAAATTATATGTATGCATATATTGTTAAAATGAAGCATAACATAAGTTGATTTAAAGTAGTAGAGGTTAAATTACTTCTAACTTTCAAAATAATTTAAACGTTTTTAGGATGCAGCACTGCAGCAGGATTGAAAGCTCATGGATTAAAATGCAATTACTTACGAACTATGAACTTTTATTTTGGCAAGCTGAGAAAAACATAAGTTTCTGTTCAGGAGGTATAAATTAAGGAAATTCAGCTATAATATTCGATCTTTGTCAAAAAAATTGTGAAAATTATTTTGATCTTTAAAATTTATCAAAATAACTAAAAACCATAGAATATTTTTTGAGAATTCATTTCTTGAGATACAAGTGTCTAATTCATCTTAAAAAGATTAAACTAGGAAATGAGCAAAAAAAAAAAAAAAAGGTTTTAAAAATGAATAAAAAGCTTTCAATCTTCCATTTCACCATGCAAATTAAGAGGAAGTCTCTCATGACTAATTTCGCATAATATTAAAAAAAAAAAAATCTATCCAAATGTTGGCCGCACAATTTTTCCTCTTTTTTGACTTTGAGTTGTTTTCATCCCTGTTTCTTGTTATTTACAATGCTTTTTTTCTCTACAAAAATTTTAATTATAAATCAAGTATTTACTATAGATTCAGTAGTAACTGAACTGTTATTCATCTGTTTGTTTCAATTAATTATTATATGTGTATAAGATATAAGGTAGAGAAATGTGGAGCAAAATGAAATAGTTCAAATAAGGCACCTATTTCAAAATTAACACATTGGAAATTTGTTCTAAAAATCAGTGTACATAAAGAAGGAATAATGTACAGAAAATAAACAATGTTACAATGCACAAATGAGCAGGGATACTGCAGACGCATGTTTCGGCATTACAAGGAACGCCTTTATCAATGCAAAAAAGTTGTGAGCTTATGGATGCACAGACATCCGACAAAAGCAACAGAAACAGAAGCGAACTATCCCTGCTCATTTGTGCATTGTAACGTTGTTTATTTTCTGTACATCTTTAGCACAAAGGTTTTTGTAAACTTTAAGGAATAATGTATTTTGTAATACAACTATCGTTGAAATGTTATTTTCTCATTTTTGGCAGTTTTTTTTTCAAGTGGAAATTTTTCACCTGAAAAAGACATAGGGCAAAATGAAAAATGCAATATTTTTGTAATAAAGCATTTTATATTTGTTGAGTAGAAGTAATTTTCATCAAATGAATGCACATTTAAAAGAAAAAATGAATTTTTAAAGAAAAGGTGGATGAATAAATGCATTAACAAATTAATGAATAAAATAGAAAATGAATAACAAAATAAGTGAATGAATCTATAAAGTAGTGAATTAATTAGTAACAATGTGAATAAATTAATAAATGAAAAACAATCTTCGGGGGTTTAGTAAATGAATGCATAAGTGAATGAAATGAACTATTTCACTTTGCCCCACATGCACTTGATAAATTACATTGAACATTAAAAACAAAACATGCCTAATATAAACTAAATAAGGACTGCACTGGACATCAGTAGATCTCAATTAATTGTTAAAATGATAATTTAAAAAAATGTATCATTTTATAATAGCAAGAAATATTTTTGAAAAGCCACGAATATTATATTAAAGGTATCAAATTTTGAAAATGACTTGTATAATTTTTTTCGTCGATCTTTGGAGCTATTTGTTTTTTGACAGGAATCAACTATGTGCCTAGGAACTTAGTTAAAATATTGCTGAAAAGGTGGTGTTGCAAACTGTAAAAATATTTTTTTTAGCATTTCACTTTGCCCCTCTAATTCACTTTATCCTACATTCCCCTACTTGCATATGACCTTATTTTAAGGGTTAGTAAAAAAATCGCTATTGTTTCTCTAAGTAACAATGAAAAATGCATTATTGCTATCTACTGTACATTTTTTCCTTAAAATGTGGCAGGTATACTGTATGCATTTTGTGTAAAGAATATTTTTATAATGTCTGCCAAATGAGATTCCATTTTTGCCATATGTAATAACAAGTCACTTTTAAAAATGTCAGCCAAATTATATTCATAAACTAGTATTATTTTTTTTTCTTTTGCTGTTATTTATATTGATTCATGCACAACTTCAAGCACTATTTTGTTTTAAAATATACAAATTTTTCATTGAGAGATTACTACAATTCTGTCCACCATCTTGTCAACACTCTCAGTATTAAAAATACGTAATTCGCTTTTCTTTCATGTGTTCTGAATTAGTTTACAAAAGAATACATTACTAGATAGAAAGTTCCTATTATGAATGCAGAAGAACAATTTTAAAATAATAATTTTCTTACTTCAGTTGTTTGTATAATGCATATATGTTGTGTGTTTCTATAGTTGTCTAGAGAATGTCTTTATGAAGTCAGGCGTGTGATGAGACAGAGGGCAGTCAGTGTGGATCTATTGCCAGAAATTGAGGAGAATTGTATACAAGATCTTTCCAGATTCTGTAATGAAAATGTTGAGAAGGGAGAGGTATGTTTGAATTATAGTTTCTCTTTTGTTTCTTTATATTGTGTTTCAATCTAACTTCAAATATAGGTCAAGAGACAGAGGGGTAAGGAATAAGATACAACATACCTTCAGAATAACAATGTAAACCCTAATACGGCCATTTATTGCTATATTTTGGAACTATTTTTCTCTTGAAATATCAAGTCGTTTCATAATGTGACTGTTTTGAAATCATAACTTTAACTATAATAACCCTGTATATTCTCATTAATTGTGGTTGATTAATTTCGAAGTTTTCATTCATGTAAAAACATTTCATACATTTTATATTTTCTGTTTTTAGTGTCACTTGAAATTAATCTTTTAATCAAATTTAGATATGAAGGAGTCATTTGAATATTATTATTGATGTCACTGATATGATTTGGCATAGGGGCCCAAATATCTAGATAGAGCAGTTATAACACGAGGCTACTGTAGTACTTATTACTTTTTGTTATGAGTAACACAATAATTTATCTTTAAGAGCTTTGTAGCAATATTGATCTTTGAGCATTAAGAACAGTTTATCAAAGCATTCTTGTATCTACAAATAAAGAATCAATCCAGCTTTTTAAAAATTGTTCTATTTGTATTTTTAATGCATTGAGTTCTTAAATAGTAAATTATATTTGCCTCATATTTAATATATAATACTTATAAAAACATATTGCCTAGTGTAATCTGCGTTGTATTCAATCATTTTTAAATACAGGAAATGGTTTGTTTACAAAAGAATTTGAAGGATTTATCAACAGAGTGTCAAAAAGTAGTCTCTAATTATACAGAAGAAGAATCAGAGCATCTAGAGCTGAACTATCCTTTATTCTTTTCATGCAGTACCATACTTCACAAACATTGCAATGTGAGTTATGTTATTTTTCTTTTTAATTACGGAGCATGTAATGTTCAAATATTGAATTTTTCACATGTTTGTACTTTCAAATTATTGTTTATTTTTATAACGTGCCTGCTTTTTTGAGTGCATGAGAAATTCACAATATTCAAGTGTTATGATAATCCCTCTTTTAAATTCTCCTAATTAGAAATTTAATTCTCCTAAATAAAATCCTCTTTAAAATTGAAATGCCTTATAAGAGAATAAAGTTATTGTAAAGATCTTTGTGAAAAAATATCAAACTGGAATCTGCCTGATTCTTGTGTAGTACAACAATGAAATATGAAATGGCTTATCTGTTACTGATTGTTCAGAGATGGGTGAAAAGAAACACAACCCATTGTAAACATAGAAATGGATTCACCCCTCCTATTACTTTAACAAGGCTAAAACCCCCAAAAGACCAATTAGGGCAATAAACAATTGCATAAAATCTTAACATCAGTACTAAAACTATCACATTTTATTTAGTAATATTTTTGTACATTTTCTATTGATTAAAAATAGATCATAGATTTCTTTCCTCTGTAAAGTTAAGACCAGACTTTTTGTTAATATTTAAAAATATTTGTTAGCAATTTTTTGCATCCATGACATTTTGTTATATTTTTGACTTGTTCATCTTATTTAGGATTTACTTGCTAAAGATGTTGACCAAGGAGATTTGATACAATGTCTCATTTTGCATAAAAATGAACCAGAAATGAAAATGACTCCAAAATGTAGAGTTTCTGTGGAACATTTTCAGTTGGTGAGTACATGTATTAAAAATAAGGATTTTATTGCTCTCATTTTATTTCCTATTTTTCTTTTTCTTTTGCTAGAAATGATTAATTTTAAGTTTGAAATAATAAGCTATTAAAACCCTTTTTTTTTTGTTAACCTTTTTATTATTATTATTATATTGAGGCTGTAATGAGTTAGTTTATCAAGTACATAAGCAAGTGTTGCAGTTATATTTAAATCTGCAATTTCAATATTTTAGCTAAGAGTTGTAATGAATGACTTACATTATAAGCTATTGACTCTTAAAAATTGCGTGTTGCAATTTATATTTCAGATTTCCCTCAAGAATTATAGGTTCAGTTTTAAGTTCAAAGAGGCATGCAAAAAAGATGTTCTCCACTTATGCAAGAATGTCAAAACTAAGTAAGCATTGGTGCTGTATGATTCAACTTTGTTTCATTTTTTCCCCTGAATAATATTATTCTGTAACTATATAGTCCCTAAACGGGCCTAATTTTCTAACAAATTACATTTCCCCTAATATCACTTATATTTTAATTTTATTTTTATTTATTATCTGTGTGTGCTTGAAGAATTGTGTTGAAGTCTTATTTAAAAAACCAAATTAAAACAAGAACCTACCCCCTACTCGGTATCTCAGAAATATATATGTTAGATATAGTAAAATGTTGATTTATACAGATTCATTTGAAATTACATATTGTAAGTTGAGTACAAGTAGTATTCAGAATGCTGCTTCAACTGTGAACTATAATATTCATTAGCTGAATGAAAATGTTTTTTAATATAAAAGTAGCTTCCAATATAGATTTTTCCAAACTAGTTCAATTGTGAAAGAAAATAGAATTACGATCTTTTTAAAACCAAATTATGCAGTTTTTCATTGTTTGTGTGTAAGAATTGATAAAGACGGTTTTTTTTTGCTAAGTTACGTAATTATGCTTCCTTTTTTTCCACTTTGAGATTTCAGCATTCCCTGACCAACTTTATCAAGGTTTAAGTGAAATTATTCATTCATTTGTTCCTTTCTGTAAAGTAGATGTTATTGTTTCTGAGGTTTGATCTTCAACAAAGGTTAGGATTTTGTTCCCAAAAGTTCCCATTTATCTTTTTACTGTGTCAAATTTGAGTTAATATTGCAAAATACTATTTTACTGAAGCTGATACTAATATAAATTTTATGCAATATAAAAGTTAAATTTAGTTTCAGTAAAAATGTTTTATCAAATAGTATTAAACGCTGTAGAAATGTGCTCATTACAATTGAATTAAAATTCTTTCACTCTTCAAGCAGAAATTACTTTGAAAACTGCAGATCAGGTATCTTGGGCTTATCAGAGTGTTTTCCCTATATATTTCAACAATTCATAAAAACAACTATGACAGATTTTCAATTCGTTACTGTTATGGAAACAAAACTCTTAAATACTGTTAACAAAACTCTCTCAAAGACACAATGTAACTTTTATAACATAGTTCATAGTTTTTTCCCTAGTTCATAGTTTTTATACATTTTCCAAAAAAAAAAAAAAAAAAAAAGAACATTTAAGTGTTTGAATATCTGGTTGCTGGTAGTTTCTTTCTATCAGACTTGAATGTTTTTTGAATTATTACTTCAATATTGCCCTTCAAATCACAGGCCTCATAGTCCTCCTATATCTCCTATATTTCCTATATTTTCTCAGTTTGTCAGATATTCTCCTATATTTCCTATATTTCTTACTTACTCCTATATTTTATTTCTAACTCCTATATTTTTTTCATCAGATGTTAGATGCTGCTCAAAAATGCAAAAACTACTTTCCTCCTCATAAAATTTGCAGATTAATTCCGATTTAGCTCACTAAATGGCTGCACTGATGTATATGTTTGAAGGCTGTAAGCTCTGACGTAGCCTATGAGGATGGACGCTCCGCTCTACACCAGCCTGTAATTTTCCCTCAAAAAGCGAGGGACAGGGGCAAGGAATTTCGCTGCCAGATGTCGCTTTTACGGGGGCAAACAAAGCGCTTTTACAATGAAACCCTACGGGATTTTCAGTGTCAGACTTTGTAGATTTTTCAAAAATTATGGGCATTTTTTTTTTTTTTTCAAAATTTCAACTCACTAGCGTTGTAACAACTCAGGTTAATCTCCAAAAACTACTGAAAAGAAATGAAGGGCCAGGGGGAAAAAAGATGAAAGTCACTTTTTCGTCAATTTTGAGATATTAGCGCTATCTAGGGGCTATGAAGGACTAGTATCATCTGGTGGAGCAACAAGGGGGGGGGGGGGAGATGAGAAGCGACCGAAATGTGCATGAAAACTCGATACTCGAAAAGCTACATAAGGAGCTACGAGAAATAAAACTTTGTTCTTTGTTTTTCTCGAAATTGCTTTTTGGTCACTTTCATCTTTTTTCCCCCTGGCCCTTCAAATATATTTGCTTACAAATTAAATTAACGCTAGATGAACAAAACTCCGTTAGTAAGTTCGCTTCAGATTAAAAAATGAACAAATTACTTTTGAAAAAGCAGAAAAAAAGTATCTATTTTTTTATTACAACATCATTTTCAATCCTATGTGAAGTTATCAGCTGCCACTTAGCTGTTTCTGCATTTTGCTAAATGCATTTTAAAACTTTTTAAAGCTTTAGGACACAATAAAAATACTTTAAATGCTGATAATGCATCACAAAAAGTATTATTTTCCCGTACATATACGTGAGTGCAGCAGAAAACAAGGCTTATGCACTTTCACCCCATGATTTTTAAAAATAAAGTAAGCTATTTTCAAAAAAGTAATATTAATTTAATACCGATTTTAATACTTTTAACTTAACATATTAAAAAGAATTGGGAATTTAAATTAAAAAATTGTAAAAACATTGTATTCAGAGAAATAAAACTTGTTAAATAAATAAATAAACAAATAAACGAAAATAAAGAAAGGAAAATAAAAAAGAAGAAGAAACAGAGGCTCTAAATTTAAAGAAGAAATGTGATGATGAAGTAAACAGCTTAGAAGCTAAGAAAAAACAGCTACAAAAAGCATTGGATAACAGTCACCATTTAATTGGAGAAGCAAATATGAAACTAATAACTGCGGTTATGAAGAATAATATGGCAGAAGTATGTTCCGCACAAGCTCTTTTGCAGTCGGGACACAAAATGCTCATTGAAAAGAGGGAAGAACTGACAAAAGTTGAACTGCAACTTAATAAAATGAAAAGAATTAAAAAATAGCATTTTTACATCTGTAATGTTGGCATATGTACTAGACTTCTGTTTAGCTTTTTAATGAAAATAGAAGATGTTACATGTGCAACTTTTAATTTTTTTTTAATGCATCAATAATATGTAGGAATTCTTATGTTCTTACATCTGTTACTCTTCACATTACTATAATTTTATGCAGAGTAAAATCTTACTAAGAATGGTGCTTTTTTTTAAACATGTGTTGCAAAACATATTAGTATTCTATGTCTCAAAATTCCGATATAATTCGCTATGGATCATGCATATTTTCTTTGAAACTCCTTTACATATTTTTTTTGAAACTCCTATATTTTTCCTTGAAACTCCTATATACACTGCTCGACATTGCAAATGCAACACCAAGAAGGAGTGGTCAGAAATTGATGAACTTTGGTAAGAAGACAGAGACAGCATAGAACAATAAGGGATATTTATTTCAAAATAAATAAGCAAAATTTAGAGCGAGGACGGCGTCGACTCAGTAAGAAGTAGGACCACCGCGGACAGCGATGCACGAAGAAACACGTCTAGGCATGGAGTCAATAAGCCTGCGGATGGTGTCCTGAGGGATGGCACTCCATTCCCTTTCAACCATTTGCCACAGTTCGTCCTCTGAACGAGGCAGTGGCAGGTTCTGCAAACGGCGTCCAATCACGTCCCACACATGTTCGATTGGTGACAAGTCAGGAGAGTATGGTGGCCAGGAAAGCATCTGTACACCTCGTAGAGCATGTTGGCTGATTCGAGCACTGTGAGGCCGGGCGTTATCCTGTTGAAAAATTGCATTTGGCAGACCCTGAAGGTAGGGGATTGCCACCGGCCGCAGTACATTATCTACATATCGTTGGGCCGTCATAGTGCCCCGAATACGAACTAGAGGTGATACGGAATTGTATGCAATAGCGCCCCAAACCATTATGCCACGTTGTCGCGCTGTGGGGCGTTCCACAGTTACTGCCGGATTCGATCTTTCTCCACGTCGACGCCACACACGTATGCGATGACTATCGCTGGACAAACAGAAGCGGGATTCATCTGAGAACACTACGGTTTGCCATTCTGCCATCCACGTCGCTCTGGTCCGGCACCATTCCAAACGTTGGAGTCTGTGCTGTGAGGTCAATGGCAGTCTTCTTAGCGGGCGCCGTGATTGCAGGCCACGTGCAACCAGTCGACGGGAAATGGTTCTGGTCGACACAGGAACATCCAGGGTACCTTGCACGTGCTGCAGAATCGACGTACAAGTGACTTGCGGGTCCGCCACAGCTTGTCGGTGAATCCGTCGATCCAAGCGGTCTGACGTCACTCTGGCTGCACCTGCACCCCTCAATGTGGCTACATTTCCTCTTTCCAACCATCTCCGACACAGCCGATGCACAGTGCTTGCATCCATGTGGGTATCAGCTGCAATTTGACGTATGGACCAACCTCCCCTTCTCAGTCCGATCACCATACCCCTTGTAAAGTCGTCTATATGCTGGAAGTGTCTTCGTTGAGGACGGCGTGGCATTTCCTCCTATCACACGTATCCTTCGAGACAAAAACCAAATTTCTCCGATAATTAGTCTGGCAGAAAAACCAACATGAACATAGCCCACTTTTCAACTTCATTCTCTTATATCTTACTTCACGTGCGTCGGAGAGCTGCGCATTTCATATCATTTGCATAACTCAGTGACGTGCGTCTACGGTAAAATTTGCATGAATTTCTGACCACTCTTTCTTGGTGTTGCATTTTCAATGTCGAGCAGTGTATATATTTTTCCCTGCTATGACCCCTGAAATCACTTAAAATCCTTGCATGTCAATACTTTTTTAAAAAAGAGCAGATTGTGTAAAGGTGGTCTATCCTCACAAACTTGATGACAGTTGAAGCACATTTGGTGGCGCAGAATTTATTATTTTATGATGATTAATATCATGCACAACAATATTAAGGTTAAAGCATAGAAATAATCAGTCATTCCTTTTTCCTTTGCAGGCCGGAAGTAATTAGCTGCCTGAGTGGGATAGTAACCAATGATACTGTATTTGAAAAGACTCATAGAGTATCAAGAGACTGCCGGCAGCAATTGAAGTTTGAGCTGTTTGAAAGGGTAAATTAGTTTTGCTCAAGTTTCATGTTAAAGTTTGCATAAATTAAGAGTTGAAAAATATTGTAAAATGTTGCTAGTTTCCTGTTTGACAATTTAAATTTAGTTATCTTTAATTTACCATGCAAACATTTTTTTAGCAGTTTTTCTATAATTATTATGAGTTATGTCCTGTTCTCTATATCTAGTGCAACATTTTTTAGTGTTTTTATGGTTTGAAAATGATGTAAATAAATGTAAAAACTTGAAACATGTACTTGAGTGAAATTCTTGTGAAGTACCTAAAACTATGAGGCATGGGTCTTATTTGAGAGTCCCTTTCCCATCAAAAAGCTACTTGTAACTTTTGTCATGTCAACATTCCGTTTTTGCTGTCTATTGACCTATGCGCATTTATAAAATAAGTGATTTAAATTATTGGACAAAATTTTATTTTTGTAATGACTGGTTAGAAATGAAAGAGATCGGTTAAAATTTATGAAAAATATGAATTACTTTTAAAGAAAATAATCAGGTGAAATCAGGAATGTTTCAAAAAGTTCTGTAATAAATTTTAATATAAAATAAGGAAATTGAGATGTAATAATCCAATATAGTAATATAAGTGACTAAATGGATAAATTGAGTAATCAATTGAAAGGGAGAAAACAAAATAATCTATCCTTACTGCTCTAAAACATGTGTAAAGAGTCAGTATTTAAACCATTGCTGATGATCTATTTAATGTGTAAAATAATTTTTGACTAGTTGTTAGCACTACATGCCATACTTTTGCAAGTTTTTATAGCTGCTAATATGTTTTGTGTGGTTTCTGTGATGAGGCAATAATCTAGTTTTAGATTTTTAAATCAAGTATTTTGCTATACTTAATACTTCTTTCTTACAATCGGGTTGTTGTGCACTAAAAAACGAAAAAAAAATGTATATAGAACATTTAAATAAAACCATTTCTGAAAACAATTTCCCTGCATGTCAACCAATTTTTAGTTGAAACATTCAAAAAGATACTTCTGTGTACAGTGTCACTTGTGTTGAACTTAAGTGCATTAGAACCTCTTTAAACTCTTATCAGACGAACAACAAGGAGGAGGGGTATCATAAATGTAGCTCGTTTTAAGCAGTAGTTCATTTTAAGAGTGTTTGAATTAACAAAGTTTGACTATATATACCACATTATGTACTATTAACTTATTATACTAGTTGCTCTTATTATTACTATCAGATCGCGATCCTTATAGCTTATTGCCAAGAAAAGAAATATGTTCAAGAAAAAGCAAATAACCTAAGAGATAAAAACGTAAATTAGGGAGGACACATGTTCATTATTTCCTGGAAGCATGTAGAAGACCTTTAGTGATTTTTGTAATTTTTTCTATCTAATTCTTAAGTCTTTCGATTGGTTATATACATGTGTACAAAAATGTTTGAACTAAAAATTTTGGTATTGTGACCCCTAAGTTAATTTGACCCATATTCTTAAAATTTAGTGTTTTTCGTATATTGTAAAACTAATCCTAAAACTATTTTTGTTCAAGAACTTTAAAATTATGCAGCAAACTTGATTTAAATATTCCAAATTATCTTTATAGAAATGATTTGATGTCCTTGGCTCTTTAAGTTCATGTTTTTATTTTTGATTTTAAGATCTGTCTCTTGCAGACTAATTGCAAGTGTATTTTATTTTTAAATTAATTTTGCAAATGTTACTGCTACCCTTACTGTTTTCTTAAAGGATTAACTGTATTTATGTATATTTTTCAGGATGAGAACATAAAACTTGATCCTGTTTTGAATTCTGCTTGTACAGAAGATCAAAAGAAATTCTGCAGCAATGTGCGCCCTGAAGAGGGTCAGGTAATTGAAATGATTTGCTCAAAATGACTTCAAAACTGATATTTAGATCAAAAGTCTTTCAGTCTTTTCATTTTATTATAATGTATATGGTCTGATTATACAATACCCCCAGTTTACCAGAGCTCTTTGTAAGGAAGCATTGTTGGTCACAGTTCAATTTTTTCAATGATGAGCGAAAACTACAAAAATATGAGCTCAAATGATGATCATTCTCATTGAAAAAAATAAATGTAAGCAGTAGATGATGAACTGTACCACATATTTAACAACCAATCTTCCATTTCTCTTGTCAGTTCATATAAGTCACTAGACATTAGTTACTAGTTTTCTTCTCTGCAAGTGTGGCAAATTTTGGTCCTCTAGCATTATTAGTCTATGATTAAGGTATATGTTAATGGATAACAACCTAAAGCATAATTACTCTATTTGTAGAAAGTAGTGGTATTCTTGCAGTGATATAGAAAGTATATCAGTTAGCTGTAGCTCCACTTTGACTGTTTCAGATTGCTTTTCATTTAAATAACAAATATTTTATAATAAAATATAAAGTATGACAAAATGAAGAGCAATCAAATTGAAAATAATTTTCCTTGGGTGGTTTTTATTATTTTTTATTTATAGCATTGCTAACTAGAGTGTCACCCAGGGCGGTAATTCGGGGTGTCACCCCCTCCCCGCCCCACCAATTCACCATTTTCCCCCCACTAACCAGCAAAAAAAAATTATATTTTATGAAAAAGTGAACTGTCACATGTGTCAAAACAAACTTTTTCTTTGTTAATGTATTAAAAGCAAATATGAATACTCCCCCCCCCCCTGCATCCGATAATGCTACTGGATTTGCTAGAGTAACTGTAATTCGTCATATCGAGAAAAATTTTCAAAATTAAACTATTAATATATTTTATGAACTCAAAATCCATTTCAGGTGTCACCCTCCTGACGGGTGATACCAGGGGGTGGACCCCCCCCCCCCCCGCCCTCTCAAAGTGACGCTACTCATTCTGTTACATAATTCAGCCCCCGGGCATGTTAGGTGTTAAATCATAAAACTCTCTAATGTTTAAAAACATTCCGCTATTAATTACATTATTGAAAAATATTTAGATTGTAAAAGCAATTTAATATGGGATTTGACTGTTTTAGATTTTATATTTCTGTTTTGTTTTATTTCAAGATGCTTGAATGCTTGAAAAATCATCAAAAAGATCTTTCTCTGCAATGTCACAGAACAATATTTAATCGGGAGAAAGAAGAAATGGTGGACAATTCTATAGACTATGCCTTAGTGTCTACATGCAAAGCAATGATCAAGAAGTTCTGTCCTGACTCTGATATGTCACAGGTAGGCACTAATTTTCTGAAAACTATATCTGTTGATTTTATTCAGTTTATTAATGTAAGATAGGCCTCATGGCTGGCAATTTTTTGAAACAGAAGTTCCAAAATCACAATTTTAAACCATCTTTGATGATGATAAGAAAAAAGAAGTTTGGTGTATTTTCCTCATAAATTCTCTGAAACTTAAGCTTTGAAAATTTTTTACATAATTTTCGAAACTTCAAGGTCCTTGTGGGAGATGTTAATATATTTTGTTTTCAAAACAATTTTTTCTACAAACATTTAATAACAATACACAACTTTTCCCACTAGAGGCGTTTTCGACTTTTCAAAAAAGTTAAACTCGACCCATCCTAGTTTACATGTATGTAACAAAATTTGACCAATCAAACTTTTTTAAGCCTTGAATGTTTTGTTAATTTCAGAATACTTTTGTGATGGTTCAATTCAGGGCCGTAATCAGACTTTAGTTTCGGGGAGGGTTTTACCGAACGCATTTCTTGAGATAATCAAAATAATAAATAAATAAAATGTTTTTATATTTTTCATTTCTATACCTAATGTTTTTTTTACAATATAATACTTGAAGAGAGAGGAGAGGATACTGTGCTTTAACAGTGTTGACATGAGCAATGTAAAAGATTAAGTATGTATTTAATTGATAAAAAAATATGAAGTATAAGCATATGAAGTTACTTCCTTCTAAGCTCATTATATACTCGATATCCGCAGCAATTAAAATAAAAATAAATATTGCAGATACAGCACCAAGAGTTTATACAATTTTTCAGTAATAATTACATTTTTAAGTGAACTTTATACAAGAATAACATTTTTTCCACGAAAAGAGTTAACAAAAGCACGTTGTATAACTGTTCCGAAAAATTTCGGAGGGGGTTTAAACCCTAACCCCCCCCCCCCTCCTCCTTGTATACGGCCCTGGTTCAATGACATTTTACATCTTGAATAATCGTTGAAAACCTTTATTATTTATAAAATATCAAATTTTTAATGTCAATTATTAGGTACTTGATTGTTTAAAAGAAAGACGTGATGATAATGGAATGGAACGAAACTGTAGAAAGATTATTATCAAGAGAATGGTTGAGCAGAACTCAGATTACAGATTGAATCCACGCTTAAAACAAGCATGCATAAGGGACATTCCAAAATTTTGCTCAACTGTTATTGCAGATCATAAAGATGAGGTTGAATTGGAAGGAAAGGTATGGGTTTTAAAGTTTGACTACTGTTTGTTTATTTTATACTTTTTTTTTCTAATGATTTGTTTCTCAAATAACACAGTCCAGTCGCATTAATGTGCCACCTGTCAAAAGCCTGAAAAAACACCTTTCTCAGAGCGGACTGCTGCAAGACGTGCAGGAAGAGATTTATTGAGGGCCCTGAAGGTGTTCACTGGTAGTTTCAGCCATGCCGACTCCAATGCTATGGCCAGCTGGGTTAGATTACGTGGATGAGGATCCATGTAGTGAATAACCCGATAGAGATCGTCCTACATACCCTCGATTCTGTTTGAATCAGGAGAGTTTGCTGGCCAGGGAAGAAGGGTAAATTCATTCTGGTGCTCTTCGAATCACGCACGTACACTGGCACTGTCATGTTCTAACCGGAGCAGTACCATTTTGTCATATTTAATGGTCCCACATGTAGTGTTAAATTAGATTAATGCAAAAAAAAAAAGTATAAGTTAAAATTTAGAGAGAGAAATTTTCCCAAAAAGATTCAAAAGCAAAATTAATTTAAGGACCTATTGTATAGTGAAAAAGCAGAAGTGTTAAGCAAATTTACCGCAATAAACACCAGGCCAACGACTACCTTAAATGCCTTCATGTTTAAAATTCGAAAGGAAATAAAAAAACTGACTTACCCCATTTACTTGTGTTGAAACTTCATAAACAAACCAGTTAAATCGGCATACTATTTATTTATTCTCCTTGGCAGCTTTACTTATACATTTTCATATATCTTATCTTAAACAAGAGATCTCTCCTTACGAAATCATTAACCTTTAGGAGCCGGGCAGTACACCTGCTGTACCGTAACTCTTTTTTTTTAGAGAACAGGGTTGAGATTTTCACTCGAACCCTTTGGAGCCGAGGATTTTTTAAAGGTTTCATACGTCTGGTACGACAGTTTATACCTTCTCTTTTCAATGGAAAAGAAATCTTCGGTTCAACTGTCGTACTACCTAGGTCAAAAAAAATTTCTAAACAACAGCCCGGATCCAAAAGGTTAAATTAAACATTTGAATATCTATTTTAAATTCTTTCTACATTCTTGACACTGGAGATAGTAATGAAAAAACATTGTATTGGTCCTTGATACATTCAAATCAACTATTGTTCCTGAAACATCAATCACTAAATTATGGATGTCTTGAAATGTTAAAAGAAAAAAAAATGGTCGAAAGGCTGGAGCTGGATAATCTGTAGAGAAACTCGGCAAAGTGTTAATCAAAAAAAAAAACTCATCTTGTTGATGAGGTGAAGTGGAAGCTAAATCCTAAGCAGGAATTCGGCGCCGTTCATTATGATGCGCGATAGTGAAATTTTTAAGCACTGGACGAGATGAGAGGCGAAATATTATGGCGATGGATGAGGGAAACAGCGACGGACTCTCATTACAATGAGCTAATCAAAAAGCATCTCAATGACATGACGAGGAGGGAAATCTATTGTTGAGGCGAAGGAATTTGGCATGGAGGTTGCTGAATAAAAAAATGAAGCTGATTTATCTCTGTAGGGACTTAAATCCCATAGTTGTAACTTTTACATGGAGGCTAGCGTCGCCCTGCCGTACCCGGCTCTCTTATGCGCCATCATTGTCCTTTGAAAAAAATCCAAAGTTTCACCCTCTTGTCGCTCCTCTGCAGACGTCCTCTTTCTCCACGGATTTGCGGGGGAGTCTGTGTCGAAAATTCGCGCTCCTGACGCTATACTCTGATAGCTGACCTTGAGCCGGCCAATCACAGATAGCATCAGTTGAAGTTTAATACCCACTTCAGCATGTGGGCGGGGAGTATAGCCAATAGCACATAGCGTGGGTCAAGTATTGCCCTTAACAACGACTCAGCTTGAGGAAGGAAGATCGCTAAAGATGGCTAGAAATGAGGGATATGCAAAAAGACAGAATTTTGGACAAAAATGGAAATTTAGAATCCTAACTCAAAAACGTGTTAAAGTGGCCAAAAATACTTAAATGATCTATCAAAATGCGCGGGAAATTAAGGAGAACAAAACATTTGAGAAAGAAACGCGCTCTGATTGGAAATTAAAAAAGTCGTCGACAGGGAATAGCAGAAACCGGCGTTAAACAATCGTGAATGAAAAGTTGTTATCTGATTAATAAACTATAAAATTCGTAAAGATGCAATATCACAGGCACTGTATGGCACTTTGCATTGTCCTGCTGGTAGATGCCATGATCCTGAGGAAAAACAGTTGCACATATATGGGTGGACATGGTCCGCAAAGACAGGTGTGTACTTGTATTCATTCATCATGCCTTCCACAATGATGAGTGAGCCCAGAGAATGCCAGGAAAATATTCCCCACCCCATAGTGCTTCTTCCGTCTCCAGCTTGAACCGTTCCCAAAATGGTTGAGGGTGTTTGGTTTCAGAGGTTTCACGCCTTATACTCCAACGTCCATCTGCCCGATGGGGCATAAAACGTGATTCATCAGTAAATGCTACCTGTTGTCACTCAATAAACATCCAGCTGCGGTACTGGCGTGCAAATCCAGGGTTCGTCGTCGATAGACAGTAGTCAGCGTAGCTGCATGCAGGCGCGGATCCAGAGGGGGGTCATGGGGGTCATGACCCCCCCCTTAACCGGCCAAATTTCGCAAAAAATTGCATTTTTTGGACTTATTTTCGAAAAAACTGCCAAAATCCCTCCTTTTTGCACAAAAATTGCACTTTGACCCCCCCCCTTTCCGAAAATGACCCCCTCCTTAACCGGAAGCTGGATCCGCCCTTGGCTGCATGAACCAGTCTTGTGCTTCGGGAGCCCAGATGCAGCAATGTCCACTAAATACTAGTTTGGGAAATGATATTGGTAGCTCCATGGTTCATCTGGGGGGTCAGTTGCTCAACGGTAGCCCGTCTATCAACCCGAACGCATCTCCGCAGCCGTCGTTCGCTTCTGTCATCTATGGCTCCTGGTGCACCACATTTTCTACGTTGCTTATTTTTGATAGTCCCATTTTGCCATGCACGGTACACTTTTACCACAACAGCAAGCGAACAGCTTAAAAACTCAGCCATTTTGGAAATGCTTCCACCTTTGGCCCGAAAGCCAGTGATCATGCCCTTTTGGACGTCGGATAAATCGTCCTGTTTTTGCATTGCGCCAATGATAGAACTGGTTTCCAAAGCCCTCACACACTTTATACACCCTCAACTGCATTGTGCTACCAAGTGCCTTTTGTGATTGGTAATTTGCTGTTGACGTCGAAAGTACGTGGTGGTCACATTAATGTGACTGGACTGCTTATTTAATAGTTCAAATTTCATAAAAGGTCATATCATAACCATTATGTTATTATATATTATACTTTATTATTTATACTTTTGCATATATATTGTACTTTGAGTTATTTGCTCATTAGAATTTTAGTAAAGTAGTAAGGTCTCATGTCTTTTACAGAAGAAGAGATTAATTTCATATGAGGAAACATACGTGTGTGTTTATGCTTTGTTTTTTTTGACATTATGATGAAAGATCCAATAGCTTCAAAAAATTTGCATTCATCAATAAATTGACAATATATTGTTGTCTCTGAAATCACTCGGGTACCCTGGCCCAAGTAGATACATCTACCCTTTTAAGACGGAATACGGTACGTTTTTATAAACACCAGTAAGGTGGAAGTTTGATTTAGCTCAACACTTATGCTTTGAGACCCATTTATAGGGCAGACAGCCGTTCACAACAGGCTCATTCACACAGAGAAAGGACAAAGAGAGGAGAGAGGGAAAATACATCAATGCCCGAGCTGAGATTTGAATCTGGGCTTCCTCATCCCGGTTAGACTCCTCTGGCCACTAGATATGGTGGCCTGCAATTAGCAATATTACATGTACCTACAGTAGAACCCCACCAATCCGAAGTAATTGGGAACAATTCCTATTGGAATTACTAACAATTTGAATTATCCGAAAATTCAATAAAAATAGAACAGGCACAAACTGAGCTATAAATCTTCAGTTTCAGTACTACTATTGCTTGAATACTTTGTTTCAAAATCAATAGTTCTGAAAAAGTCCTGAACTTGAAAGTTGTCTAATAGGCTAAAATAACTAATAGGTCAAGAATGAAATGACATGCGAGAAAAGGGTTGTTCAAACGAACCAAGCATAGCGACTAAAGGTTTATTGTACTAGTTTCCAAACAGAGAAGTCTTAAAATAGGCCAGTAACTGAAGCAAAATTCAGCAAACACCTAACAAGAATGTCATGAATCTCCTAAGTTTCAAGCAAATGACGACCTAGATGTTTAAACTTAGAGGCAGAAAACACTTTGCAATAATACAGGATGTGAGTAACAGTTTCCTCATAAAAGAGGCAACCCCTGCAACTTGAATCATTACTGGCACTGATTATAGTGAGAAATTGGTCAAGAAAGATTTCAATTGATTCTTTAAAAAACATTTTATTAGCTCAAAAGCTGCTCATTTTTTTTTCTTCCCCAGCTTTCAACAATACTTTTAAGCAGCTCTCTCTCAAAATCTCCCCGCCCTTTAATTTTTCTTTGAAAGAAAAAAAAAGTTTTGAATATATTGTTTAGCATGCTGACTGTCAGTAGATTTTTTTTTTTTTTTTATACCCATCCTTATAGAATTGCAAATTAGAGTTATATTATCTCAGATAGGATCCTTAAATATTTATTAATTGGTGTATGATCTCTTTGTTAATGAATAAAGCTGTTATGTATTAAGCATGTATTAAATAGCTGTAATTGTTTAGGTTTTGTAGACATCTTGATATATCATCATAAAATGGTTTTCTCTTATAATCAGGGTTGCCACAGGATACTTAAATGCTACTTTTTGCTACTTTTTTGGACACAAGGCGACTTTAGCTACTTTTTTATGCAAAAACAGGCCAAAAAGCTACTTTTCTTCACTGAATCTGCTTTTTTGGAGACTTTTTACCCCCAACGTTAGTTTTCTTTTGAAACACCTGGAGATTTTCTTTCACCTATGGTTTTAAATCATTTCCATTTCAAGAATAAAACCTTCCCTAAATGACGTTATGGGCTGCACCAATCCACTGCATCCAATCAACAAGTTGGGCTTGGCTTAAGTGATACGAAAACGAAAGTCGATCTTGTATGGAACTGATTTGCATACTTCGTACGTTACCGATATCTGAGCTTTTCCGGAAGCTGAAACCTTATACAGTGCAGGTCTTTGCAGCAACCTCGACTGGGCACAAGGCAGCTACAGTGCGATGCAATACTTTAGACAAAATGCAAATATATGAATAAAAAGAAAACTTCAGCGAAATGCTTTCAAATTTCTACTGCGGGTAGATAATATTGTCCCAAATACGTATCTGGAGTTTTTAAAAATATAACCGAAACGAAAATCGAAAATTACAAAAGACATATTTTTTGCTTTTGTAAAAGTTCAGACAAAAGTCAGATTTTAAGCAAATATCTCTTGAAAGGTAATTGTTGGAAGAAAGGTGGGGCTTTTTGCTTCGACTATAAGGTGCAGGGATTGCTGAATGAATAATCAAACTCCCTAACTCTCTGTAGTTCTCGTGTAAAGAAGAAGCGAAAGTTTGGAAGCCGAAATTTGGAAATGAAATCACTTTGCTAATTTTTCGTCTTTTAAATTGGCCCTCGTATGATAGTGCATTTTTTTTTACTTCGTGGAGAGCAAATTCAGACATGCGTATCGATCAAAAAGGCCAAGAAAAATTATATTTCTTAAGGATGAAGGAACTGTAAAAACGGCTCGAACTGAAGATTCGCCCCTTTATCCTACAAAACTTCTACTTGGGTCAAAAACAGCACGTGACAGCTAAGTAGATGAAGAACTGAATCGGGATGCATAAAAAAAAACAATGAATTGTGCTTGAGCCTCTTCGGAAACAGTGTCCCAAATAAGCCAGGTTTTAATGGTAAAAGCGGCACAGCATATCCTCATCGTATCTTTTCTCTAGTCAAGCTAATAGAATTATAATTCATCTAAGCCACCCAAATTTTAATAATTTTCGTCAGAGAAAGTAACATTTATTTTTAGTCACATTGAGTCTTGTGGTAATAGTGAAGTAGAGAGGGGGGTTTTCAATACCCAGGAGAGTTCTTTCGGAAGATAAATATTTGATGTTGGATGTGTATTGAATGACAGGCTTATATGATGCTCTGTAAAGAACTTTTAAATTTAGCTTTTGGTGCACGCAAATCATACCAGTTCTACCTTGAATACTAGAAGAAAAAGAAAGAAGAGCAAATGAGATTAGAAAAAGAAAATGAAGAAAACTTTAAACAAAAAAAAAAAAAAAAAAAATAGAAAAAGAAAAGCTATCAAGTTTGAAGGGATCTGTTAAAAAGTCAGAAGAAAAAGTCAAACTAGTAAATAGAGAGAGAGAGAAAGGGCACTCAAAAATCAGCTGATGTACTTTTTAAAATTGCTTAGTAAACAAAAGAAAAATACTTAGATAGAATCATTTTTCTGTAAAAAACCAAAAACATGGATTTTCGGAATAAATTTTCTGTATTTATATGAGTATATTATTATTTTTTCTTTTGAATGGTAGCAGTCTTGTAAAGTAAATAACCTCGATTGTACTCTTTTGTTTTTTTTTCCCTCATTTGTATCTTTAATTTAATGCATCAGTTCAAAACCTGTCTGTTTTTGAACTTGTTTGAAAGCATTACTCATATTCAGTTTAGCTTGTCAACTGTTTCTTGCTTGTCACATGTTTCTATTCAGCTTCTTTGCAACTTTTTTTTTTCATAGCTACTTTTTTGCAACTTTTTTTCATTTTCAAGGCAACTTTTTTGCAACCTTTTTAGTAATTTTAGGCTACTTTTGCTACTTTTTTGTGACATTTTCCTTGTGGCAACCCTGTATAATAAACTAAACTTTTAAGCAAATCAGCGAGATTGAAATAAGTTCATCACTTACAAAATGGCATGTAAAAGTGATAAAATTATAATTAATCTAAAGTTTCTTAGAACGTTTCCAATAAATGTTTGAAATTTATAATTAAGAACAAATTATTGACCTGTGAGTTCCATGTGTTTCAAAAAAAAAAAAAATAAATAAATAAATAAATTCGCCTACTCATCTTTTCCATTATCACTGATAAATATTGAATGTATAAAGGCATTATAATACTATTTGATTATGCTTCTAATGTTTTTTCCTTTAGTTTTGACCTCAATTTCTTTTTATTTGCTTAGGTTATTGGTTGTTTGAAACAACAGTACAGAAAAAGTAAGAAGCTGTCTCGAACTTGTGAAAATGAAATTGTACATCTGATGCGTGATGCTGCTCAAGATTACAATTTAGATCCTCAACTAGTTCATGCATGCTCAGTTGAGGTAAGTAGTACTAAAATGTATAGACTGTTTTTTAATATTACTGAGCATATGATTGTCCGTTCAACACTATCAAGCCAATATGTGTGTACTTATTTTCAAAAACTCTTCAAAAAGTTCTTTCGCACTGAATTTTTTTCCTTAAAGCATCTTAAATCTCAATTTTTTCTTGGCTTTCTATAAACTTCTTAATTTTTATTTATACTTGTACTGTCCTCAACTTTTGTTTGCATCCATTTGATAACTAGTGTTGAAAATTTAAGAATATAGCCTTTTTTAATTTTTTATTTAAAATTTTTATTATACCACTGTTGATTATTAACATTCACGCTTTATTAACAATCAAGAACATTTTCTTTCCAACATTGTCAACTTTACTTTCATGAACGCCTCTTCAAAAACTCTTCCTGATTTAGAAAATTCTAATGCTTTTATATAAGTAGTAATTAAAAAAGTAGAATGTTATGTAATGATTCAATGCTTAAAAAGCACCATTGTTTAATTCCTTTTGAAGGAAAGGATATTAAACATTTATACTATAACAAAAAACGTAAAAAATGATTGGTTTTAGGTAAACCTTTTTATTTTTTGAAGGGAAAGATGTGACCTCTGTGATTGAAAAAAATTAAATTATTAAAAAAAAAAAAATGGAAACATTGTTAAGTTAATCAACTTTTTTTATCTGCAACATACAGCACAAAAAGAAATAGTACTTACAAAATAATATTTCTTTAATTTTCCTATACATAAATTACTTTCACGACTATGCAGTTTGAGTAAACTGTTTGATGAAAAAACTAATCCACCTTGTGTGTGTGTGTATTTCTGTGCCACTTAAAGGAGTATTTTAGTTTATTTTCTTATTTATTTATTTATTATTACCCTTATTGCCAAGAAATTGCATTTAATCAAGAAATGATATGAAAGAAATTTATTTCAACCGTGTTTCACTTTAGCTATATGAAGTTCATTGTTTTAAAAATTTAATTTATGATTTCGAACGTTTTACATATAATATGTAGTTATATTTTTCATGTGTTCAATAGATTCAATTAAAATGTGCCGAAGAGCCCAATGTTGAAGAATGTTTGAAAATCAAATTTCAGAAGAAAGAATTGGACAGCGCTGATTGTCGAAGAGTAATTATACATTTTCTATTGTAAAGTGATTTTGCTGCATTTCAGTGTATAGTGCTTTATATTTGTTGGTGTTGAAAGTAAATTTTTTGCAGAAGAAATCATACCGAGGAATAGTTAATGCAATTGATTACCTACTAATAAGCTTCCTGGCCTGTGGTGTGCACTTTTGAAAACAATGGGAGAGTTTATGTTTAGTAGCCACTCAATTTTATAACAACAGAAATAGCAAAACATGCTATTGTTATGGTGATGAAACTGCTAAAAGATCATTTGCTATATTTTTCTGCTTATGGATCACTTTCTTTTCCTAAATTTGAGAAACACAGTCAAATTCTCTTACAATGAGAACTACAGGGACTTTAATATTAGTTTGTTACAGCCAAGTGCTCGCATAGGAACAGGTTCATTAAAAAATAATAAAAAGTCGTACATGTTTTGTGAGGAATTAATTTTTGTAGAGTACTAAAGAAGTAAATAATTTGTTTTGAATTGTCTTATTGTTATGAAACAGGTGTGAAGTCATAAATGAAATCTGTTGCTAAACAAATTCTGCTACATTAATATAAAATGACTTATTCTTCTATTTATAACAAGCAAGATTGTATGTATTGGATCAGAGCTTAATTGATATTTATAATTTTTCCCTCTAGGAAGTTGCCAGAATAATATATGAAGGGAAAGCTGATATACAGTCTGATCCTATCCTTTATAGGTTATGTGTTACAGACATTAAGCGTTTTTGTAGTGATATACCAGCAGGACATGGAAAGCGTATGTAAAAATTCTCAAATGACTCAGATATGTTGAAAAAAAAATAAATTTATTTATTTATATGTGTGTGTGTTTATCAAAGCATTACTTTTCCTTCAGAAGTTTTAGCAGTGTGCATATTTTGTAAATCCAGTCTAGTTGAAAAAGAGTTAAGAAAAAAAAACATTCAATTTAAAATTGGTTTTAATTGGTTTCTGTTAAATGTTTTCATGTGTAAAGCTCTGACTAGAAATATTTAGTTTCAAGTTTTATGCATTAATTATTCAAAAGTTCTTATTTTATATATATTTGCAAAGATATGACCTTTCCCCACAAAGTAAAGTTTTTACTGCTCTTGATGGAGAGTAAATATCGCATACTTTTACTCTCAAATTTATAATTTGCTTTTTATTTTATTTTTATTTTGTTAATTTATTTTAATAGGTTCAAACATAATATTTTTCTGTTTTAAAATGATATTTTCTGCTTCAAAAACTAATATTTTTCCACTCTGATTGTTTTTGTGCTCCAAGAGGAATATTTAATTTCCCAAAAACACATCTTTCCGATTGCTTATCTTTCCCAACTAATGTTATTCATGGCTTTGATTGGTTTAAACTAATGCCTTAATTCTTTTGTTTTTTATTGTTTTTCACCTCTTCTGAGAAACTGAATAAATTTTGTTTATTTTTATTTATTTATTTGTTATTATTTTTGCAACACTGCATGAAATTGAAATTGATGTATTTTTTAATTTATTTGCCTTTGCTACTGTTTTCAGAACTTTCATGTCTTTTAAATGTTTTGGATGGAGAGGCATCTGGTAAAGCTTCAGCTTCTTTATCTGAAGAGTGCAGAACAATGCTCACAAAGAGAGTTGAAATGTTTGAATATGCAGCACAGGTATATGTGGCTTTATATTTTCTTAATCTACTGGCTTTATAATTGACTTAGTAAAAAGATATGTTGCTTTCTATTTTTTGGCTATTTGACTTTTCTCTCTAATGAGCTATCCTTTTTCATTTCTATATTGATGGCAAAATCTTTATATTGACTAAATTGACTCTTATTTAAAACTTCCATTTTTTGTCATTGCCCATCTGATATTTTGAACTACCTTTTACTAGAGTAAATGCAAAAGTAAGCTGTTTTTGAAATCAATTGTTGATGCTTCTCTAGAAATTCTTCTCCTGCCTCGGGATTTTTTTTTTTTTTAAATACATATTAAGCCTTTGTATGAAGCAATTTGGAATAAAATTCAAATTGATGTTACCAGAAATGTTCTTTTATCTAAGAATATTCCTAAATTAATAATAGAGAATATTAATAGATAATTCTAAAAATGTATCACTAAAAATATTCTTTTCAGGTTGCACCTGTTGAATCAGTTGACGATATTGTGAGACAAGTGATCTCATCCCCTTCTAAGAATTACTTCTTAGCAATAACATTTGGCTCACTACTAGGCATTTTTATTGGTGGGATTTGCTGTGGACGAGTCACGAAAAGAGTTCCAATGTCTATGAAGAACAAATGATATTTTTGTTTGAAAACTTTTTCTAAAACAGAATTCTAACATCTTTGAAGAGTCTTGTATAGAAGATGACTTCACATGCAACTGCCACATCGAGATTTGGCCTTTTTTATCAAGTAAATTAAGGTTTCTCCCCCAACAAGAAATAAATTGTACCGAATGTGTTGGATTATAACGGATTTAGTTTGCACATAAAATAGAGGCATCTTCTCAAAAAAGTGGTCAGTTAGTAATATTTACAGAGGCTACATTTCATTCAATTTTTTGAATGTATTACCAAAGAAGGATCTATTTTGTGCTCTTATTTTTTCATTCACACCTTAAAAATAGACTTCAATATTGTTTGCTGTAAACTAACTTTTATTTCTATGTGTGTAAATACATTCTGTGTAAAATTCATTTGAAGTCTTTTTTTTCAATTTAGTCATGCTAAATGACTAGTGGATGGTGGTTAATTATGAATGATTAAATGATGCAATACTTATAGTTACTTAAATTTAAAATCAAAACTTGTTTCTGTTAGTTTTGTTGATATGAGATTTTTGGGTACTTATTGGTTATAGGTTGGTGGCAGCATTTCCGAGGTGTCAGCAGCTCAAATGTTGGTGATATTGACTAAATAATCTTGAAAAAATAAAACTACTATTATTGTACTGCCGATTGTTGAAAATAAACTCCATCAATTTTTTATATCAGTTGATTTTAAGATCAGTTAGGTTCACCTTATCCTTATGTTTGTAGCTTAAATCCATGCCCCTATAACCAATAAATATCAATTTTTGTTATCTGATTTTGCTTTTACTTTGAATGCTTGTAATTTTGCTTTTTTATATACTAATGTAGTTTTCTTTTTAATGCACACATAACATATAATTAATTGTATGAAGTAGCATGTAGCAAAATGAAAGTAATTGCACAAAAGAAAACAAATTTTCTGCTACAAGTTATTTTGTACTGTGTTTATTTTTACTATTTTTGTTCATTTTAAAAGCCAAATTTCGAAAGTCTTAGTCAAGAAATTTTAATTATTTTTTTCTTAATACAATACAAATATTTTTCCCTCTTCTGAAAATGTCTGAGAATTTTTCGTCGCCAATACTTAAGCCAAAACAGAATTTTTTTGTTGGCCTAATTTCCTATTTTATCGCATTTAGCTAGGTATTGAATGCTTTGTGCGGGCCCTGAAATATCACTTAATTGAGTTACTCATCATTAAGCATTTTTATAAAAATTGTTATTTTGCTTGATTGCTAAATCTATCGTTTTTCATTGGAACTTCCTGCTACTTTTCTCTATCTCCCTTTTCCCTCTTCAATATGATTTTTTGCACTTTTTTTTAAGTTAAGCCAGGGGGAAAAACCTGCTGCAGACCTTGAAATCAAGCATGACAAGCAGTGATAAAAAATGTCCCCAAATCTGTTATTTTTTAATTTAAACAAAAAGTACTAACAATTATGTTCATAATTTTTAATATTATTCACCATAGCCAGATTAACATGCATTTCTAAAATTATTTTATTCTTTAAAAAGTTCTTTTTACACTCTTTTTTAATACTTTTTTTAAAGAATGCAGTATTTTTTACCTGTGTTTGGAAATCATTTTTTCTTTCTTTTTCATTTTCGATTATTATTTAACTTTGTGAACAGGCTTGTAAATAAAATTTGTTTATTTTAATTAAAACCTTAACTTGGAAATGTTTAACCAAAATTCTATAAGCATTTTGATTGCAAGTTTTTAAATTTGGTGAAGTTCAATGTTAAACTAAATGAAATGTAATTTTAAAAAGTTAATTTCAAAACATTTTCAATGTAATATGTTAATCTTTTTCCTCCTGTTTTTTTTTTTTTTGCAAAATCTACTGTTGGTGCTTCTTTCAAAAACAGCAGGAATGTTTCATGCTTCTTTTTCCCTTTATTTGAAATAGTTGTTCAACTATCTGTGTTTAAGAAAAGATTTTTTTTTTAAATGCATTTTTAGAAAATATTGAATGTATATTTTCAGGTTTTTGCATTTAAAACAAACTTTTATATTACCTCTTCTTTTTTCAAACATAAACTTTTTTTTTATAATTAATTTCATTTCAGTTTTCTTTAAAAGCCCTTTTTATTTTCCTATAATGCAAATCAGATTACTTTGTGTCTGTTATCGAGTTTTGTTATGCTTAAGAAAACTAAAAGAGTTCTTTTTAAAACTAAGCATAATCTTTTGTTCTTTTTTTATTTTTTTGATCTCAGCAAAAGTTTAAATATTTTGAAATTTGTACCAAAATTATGTAGAATTTTTGCGGCACATATTCTGTTTTGTCAATTGTGGTGATTAATGATTTTTAATAACTAAATTTCTGAAAACTTCATCTGTAGCTTTGGATGACAAATGTGCCAAAATTTCATTTATTGGAATTATGTTTTTATATTTTAGACTTTTGAGTTTAATGTTTTGAATTTTTTTCTTTTAAAATATTTTTAAATTATAGAATTAAGTAAATTCATTAAATTAATTTTTCTACTTGTTTAAATATTTATTTCTATAAATAACATTAGAGAGGAAATTTATAGTAAAATAACTTTTTTTTGCCAACTATATGGATACTGCATTTCATTAAATAAAATGTTCTTGAAAAGTTTGTAGTCAACTTTCATTGGTTTGATTACTTCCAACTTTGGTTGCTGTGTAAGGAAATGATCATACTACATTCAATATCACCGTGCATGCTAGTCATTGTTTTAAATTGTCATTCACATCTTATATAATGATTGTTTCTTATGGTATTTTATTTGGTATTTCTTTTATTTTTTTTTACATTACTGCTCATTTGGCATTTTGTTTGTAGTATTATTGTTTTATGTCAATTTTAGAGTAGCTATTGGCTTTGCATTTAATAAGTGTCTTAATTTTTTAAAAAATATAAAGAGTTTTGTTTTTGGCTATTAAATTTCTTATTGTACATAAAATAAATATTTTTAAACTTTCCTTGTATGTTATTTGTTACCTTCTAGGCATGTTTTTTTTCTAATTGAATATATTCATCAAATTTCTATCAAAGAAAAAAATACTTTAGCAAATGTTCAATTGCTGCACTGTAAATATCTATGTTACATATGTTTGGTAAATTGTGAAACGCTTTTTGTAACTGGTGCTTTTCAAGTATATTTTTCCCCTTGTTCCGTTTTCAAGATTTTAAATCTCATGTTCCTCTACAATGTTTCAGTGTACATATTTTATGTTACTTTATACATTATTATTATTAATATGCATAAAGTGGACTAAAACCTTCTAAAATTTACTTTAGTAACCTTGCACCATAAAAATTAATTGTACTGGTTTTTCTCTTAAGAAAATTACAGTAAACTGTTTTTTTTTTAAACTTAAAATAGGGTCAAAAGCAGTTATTTATTTACCATTATTTTTCATTAGGATGTCAACTATTTCATTAACAGCTTTGGAATAAGAAAT